>JBBMKC010220985.1:0-12228 GCA_037834085.1 Bipalium vagum
TACTGATTGTTTTGATTTGCACCACCTAAGATTTTGGAGTCAGGTTTAAATTTGATACCCTAAATATTGAACAATATGATAATATTAATAATTGTAAGTAATCTGATATATTGATTGCCAAATATAGAATTATATTTTTAAAAATTAGGAATTAACAAATTTAAAGTTTAACAGTAACATGATAGGTTATTCGATATTAAAGTAATAGATAAGAAAATAAAGTAATTAATAAAAAAATATGAAACTGTTTTAAAAATTATAAAGCAATGAAATGAAATTTAGTAATTCATTAAATATTAGAATGTTCTTAAATACAGGGTGTTTATAAGTCCTTTCCGATTTTTCATGTAATTGTACATTCATTCACAATTGGACGCAATAGCACATGATGTCATGCAAACCTTTTCCTCGATAGAATATTCCATTAAATTATTGTTGAACTATTGTTGGCTAGATTTGGGTATTAAAATTCGTTCGTTATTAAGCAGTGGTTCGTTAATTAGAGGTTAACCTGTATGTTTGTTTTAAAATATTTAAAATAAAACCAACTATAAGATTGAATATCCCTGTAAAATAATTTTATAACTGAAAATTTAAAATAAAATTTTTTAAAAATATCTTAAGAAATCAATTAAAAAGAGCAAGTTTTATAAATGTATGAAGTATTATTAAAATATTTATTCTACCCGAAATCTTATCCATTATTTTTATGAAGGACAATCACATCATCAATAAAATTTTCAATAAATCATCTGTAATGGACCACTACGACTTTCACCAAGTAAAATGCCGTACATAAACCAAATAAAAAATCAATATAAATAAATCAGTGCAATAAAATAATCAAAAAATCAAAAATGACTACGAAAATTCCATTAATAGTAACGAGAAATAATAATAATAATAATGAATTATTTTAGTATAATCATCATGGCAATAGTAGTAATAGTGATAATATCAATGACAAAGTACCAAGAAAAATTGCAATTACACTTCTACTGACATGGATAATAAATTGAAAGCCTTGAACCAATATTTCATAAATTGTAAATTGTTGTCTCATCAAAAACAGATTCACACGTCTAAAAGCCTATCAACATTTCCATTACATCCTAGCACTGAACAATAACATCCAACCACCTTCCTGCCCACAGCCGCCACAACCACCACCCTACCATCGACAAATTTGAACATTGCAAAATAATAAATAAATCAGTAACAAAAAATACGTATATCAATAATAAACGAACTCTGCAGTAATCAATAGTTTCTGTGGCTCACCGAGGTGTTGTTGTTTCATCGAAACAGATGAAGGCACTTGAAATGAAGTCCAATCTATCCAAAAATATCAAAGCATCATTCGCATTTCACGAAGAAGAAGAAGATAGAAAATCACAAATTCGATACATTTCGAAGAACTTTTTCCTCTATTGATTCGACTTGAGTTTCGAAGTGTACTGTTTCCAGAGTACATTGGAGTCTGTGGAAACATTATCATGCCCATTTACCGTCAGACAGGCCGCATTATTCCATGGAGCATTCATAATTTGATATCCTGTTCCCGCGTCCTGGAAAATTTGAGCAGGTTTTTCTGAATCGCACTTTTCTACATTGGATCGTGGCACCTGATCGTTGATTTCTTCCATCTGAAAAACAGAATCGGAAATCAGTTTAGACTTACCATTTCATTCATCAATGATTTTCACCATTTCATTTGCTCTATCGATCAATTCATCGCAACATTTGTCGACGTTGTCTTTAGTACCTTTCACTTTAACGATATTACCGCCTTCCAGTTCCGAGGTACCACGAATCGGAAAAATAATTTCAACTTTATATTTCTTTTTCATCAGGTCCAGCTTGGCACCTCTAGCTCCAATAAGGAGACCATGAATTCGTGAGTCGATATTCAGCTCTTCAATAAAATCCGAGCCCTGCAAGAATATTATTGAAATCCCACAAGCACATATATCGAAACTATTTTTAAAAGTCCAAGAAATTTCCAAACCAGTGGTCAATAAAATAAAATCTTCCAATATTAATACGACCCTGAATTGGCGTCGATTCACCCCCTGTTGCAATGAATAGGTTCGGTGTTTCCTGACAGGTGTATCTAACATTTTAAATGTCAGAATAAGATGTCTTTTATCAACTGAGTATTTCAGGGAAACGTCTTGGTACTTAACTTTTTTTAGTTGAATAATCACAGAGTTTACTTGAGGTTAAATTACGAAATAAAAACCACGAAAACATTATTTGAAAACTGACCACATTCGTAGTAGGTTACAAGAAACATGTTGTATTTATTAGGTGTCCAAATAAGCTCTGTTGATTATTAAATAAAAAAATCAACATTAATACCTGTTCATTAAAATATAATCCACCAAGTTGTTATCCCACTGTTTTCAACTTGGTAATTCGATTTTCATAAAAAATGTTTTTCTTACTGAGGAAGAGATTGAACACTCCCATTTTTAGATTTATTTCATTTGTGAACTTCTTTCCCCTCAGGTGATTATCAAGATTAAGAAATAAGTGAAAATCTGTTGCCAGAGATCAGGGGAATACGGTGAATGGCACATGATCTCCCACCCAAGTTACGTTATCTTGCCAATTAATTTTTTGCCATAAGCAGTCAAGCATTTTCTTGAAGAAATATAATCTTATTTCTGTTTACTAACACCTGCCGAGACAAAGGACCAAAGCAATCACTCCGACGACGGAGCCCATTCATCATTATCTTCAATTCAATGCATCAAATTACAACGACGCCCATAATTTCCAATTTCCCACAATTCAATACATTAAAGTCTCAACGCTGAGACTTCAATGTGTCATTTTCAAGACATTAAAAATTAATCACAAAAGTTTTCAAAATTAATTATTATCACTATCATCATTATTATTATTATTATTATTATCAATCTCACCATTTCACCTTTTATGTCTTTGGCAAACCCAACAATTTGTTCGATTTCATAATAATATTATCTATTACAACCTAATTAAACAAACTTGTTTTGTCAGACAAAACAAAGTTTGTTATAAATAAATAAATATTCAGGCTAGGACTTGAGGTACAATTAATTTTTCATTTCTTCAATTTTTTCTTTTTTCTGTTCTTATTTCACAAGCTAAGTAGGGTGGTGAAATAAATTGTTTTTCTTTACTGAGAACCTCTGAGCCTAAGAGCGAAAGGATTTTTCATAAATAAAACAAAAATAAATAAAATAAAATAAAAAAAAAATAAAAATAAAATCGTTGATGTGACCATAAAAATAAAAGTAAAATATTAATTGAATAATAATTTTAGTAAATGACAAATGAGAGTAAAGAATTTTTCATTGAAAATTATAAAAATAACATATTAATGAACGAATGTTACCCATTTTTGTACGAGAGCTAAAATTTCACTTTCCGCCTTTTGCACATTATCTTTATGGCCGACGACAGTAATTTCGTCTGAATGGCTGTCTGGAGGTGGTATGATGATTCTGATGGAATGTTTGGTTCGGAATTTTGTGATGAATTCGCCCTTGTTTCCGATCAGTTTTCGGTGATATTGGAAAGGCACAGGAATTGTTAATTGGAAATTCTTTATTTCCCTAAAAAAGAACGATCGAAAATCAATTATCAGACTATAAGGATTAAAATTGTTATTTATCACATCAATCAAAAAATGTAGTAAAATGGGACAAATATAAAATATTTCAGCTGACTCTAATGAAATTGATTTTAAAATATCATCAGTCATAGTAAATGTTTCTTAGCCACCATCATGGACCGTTTAAAAGGTTACAATCAATTGTTTTTGTCTTGAAAGAATATATTATTTTTTAAATCGCTCTTGTTTCAATGACAATTTGCATTTTCAAGATTTTATTTATGACAGAAAGAGACATCTCAAATTTAGAACATTGGACTGATTTGGTGAAAAGAAATCACATGTTGTATTTCTTCTAACGAATACACCTTTGTTACTGCCATTTACACTGAGTAATTAATATCTATCATTTAAACAAATAATGTTCGCTATAAAATGTTATACATTAGAAATAAAGCGGCAATTTGTACGTTAAATTTTTAAAAATTCTGGTCTCGTTCGTCAAAAACAATGTCTTACATTTTATTGATATTTACTATTAAATTTTTTTATTTGTCACTGTCTCTTATATCCAGATATTAATCATACTGTATTGTTATTATTAATATAATTCCGAGACTACTTATTCATTTTTTGTCAATAGTATAAAAACCTCTTAAAACTATTGTAAAGTGAATTTGATCATAGTTACGGATTTCTTTTAAGGTCAGACATGAATTTTCAATATTACTCAAACATGTGCTAGAAACAGCTATTTCAAGTCCTCAACGAAGTTCCTTTTGAATGTAAAGACTTATTAGAAACTAGTGCTAAGCTGTCAAATAAACAATGTTTTAAAAGCACAAACCTAATAACTGAAATAAAATTATCTTTATGAAGGAGTGTAATCGGACCATGGAAATTTTTAATTTTAGAATCGTAATAAATATTTAATGCTTAATTAAAATTATTTCAATTTAAGTACAGTCGAACCGTTTAATATCACGTCGGATAATATCATGACTCGTTTAACATCATGGTGAACTGAAAACCAATTGACAACCGGTATGTAAATTTAACTATTCTATAACACTTCGGTTAATGTCAAAATACGGGATAATATCACGAAAATGTGCTTTCGTGATTATATCACCTTTCTTCTTATTGTTTTAATAATACATATTTGGAATAATAATAATCGTACAAGTTTATTATCCTTTGTTAATTTATTTAATATTTAATAATTTATGATTTTAGTCTTAAAATGACTGAAAAAAGAAAACTTACAGACATTACATATGAAAAAATTAGAAATTTTGCGTCCTGTAAAAATTCGACAAAAATATCTTTTCCAGCAGTTGCAAAGAAATTTAATGTTGATCCAACAACAGTTAGTAAGATATTTAAAAATTGAAAAATTAGGAAAATTAAGCATTTCCAGCAATATTAACCGTAAAAAACCGTCAAGTAAAGCTTAAGATTTTGACAAGGTTTTAAAACGGTCGTGCATTGGTGCCTTGGTTGTTAATGTACCTATTAGTGGTAAAGTTTTGCGCATGAAAGCTGAACAATATACCAGATATTTAAATATTAATGATTTTTCTGATACTATGGGCTGGCTTGAAAGATGGAAGAAACGCAATGGTAGTTTATAAAAGATATCATCGTGAAAAAGTTGATGCAAATTATTTATGCTTATTATTATTATCTGTCCTGTTAATATCATGACCCATTTATTAGGTTGTCCCACAAGTAATTGTAATTTTTTAAATCTCTCTATATATTGTTATTAGCGATTGTTTTAGCAATTCTTTTGATTTAGTTATTATCATAATCAATGTTAACTATTTTTGTTTTAGATATTTTAACTAATGGCGGAAATATTAGCAGGAGATCGACATGCGTTGCGAGCATGTTTACTAAATGAATTTCTACAGGGACGTAAAGCTAGTGATGCTCATCGAAATTTATGCAATGTAATGGGTTCTGATGCCGTGCACTATAATATTACAATCAAGGTTCATTTCAAAAGATTCAAGAAAAATGATTTTGATCTTTCAGAAAAACCAAAGACTGAACGCCCTTCTATTGATCTTAATGAAACCATCAAATCTGCACTTATCGAGAAACTCATGGCAAGTGTCAGGGAACTTGCTTCAACACTCGATCTACCAAAAACTACTATCCATCGTCATATGAGGAACTCAGGAAGAAGGCCAAAATTTGGTCAAGTTATACCTCATGAACTGACCGATCAACAGAAATTGAACCGTTGTGCCATATCAATCTCATTGCTCTCTCGCAGACGGACGTTTTCTTGGATTGACCAAATTATTGATGGAGATGAAAAATGGGTTAGGTACGATAACCCCACCAAGAAACGACAATGGGTTGAACCCGGCGAAAACCCAAAAAAGAGTCTGAAACATAAAATCAATGGTAAAAAGGTGTTGCTGTCAGCTTGGTGGGATTCAAAGGGAATAATTTATCTTGAGCTGCTTCCTGATAATACCACAGTTACTGCTAATGTATACTGTGAATAATTGCAGAAAATGATAGCAGCTTATCGAAGTCTTTGTCCAAATGCTGATCACATAATGTTGTTGCATGATAACACCCGCCCTCACAGTGCAAAACTGACTCCAGAAAAACTGAGAGAGTTTGATGTCGAAATCTTGCCACATTCTGTCTATAGTCCTGACCTTGCTCCAACCGATTTCTATTTATTCAGGTCGCTGCAGGATTATTTGGATGGTAGGCGTTACCAAAATCTGAACAATCTTCTCACTGACCTCAATGCCTTCTTCAGCAGCCAGCCTCCAGAATTCTACAAGCGTGGATTCGTCCAATTAACAGAACGTTATCGAACATAATGAAGAATATATTGATTTATAAAGTTTTATGTTTTTAATAAATTTTGTAAATAAAGTTTTATTAAAAAAAGTACAATTACTTATGGGACAAACTAATATTATCATTGTTTTCTGTGGAAAGGATGACATCATATTACTGTATTATATTATAAAATAAAATCGTATAATATTAATAAAATCAATAAATTTTGTAATATAGAATATTAATTAATATTCAGTTACCATGGTTTGATAATTAAAAATTGTTTAAATATTCCGAGTTGTGATAGTAATAGAAACAAATAATAAATTGAAACCCATAGATTGAATAAATAATCTTCACCAGGTTTTAAAGCAAATAATAAAATTTGCATATTAATTAATTAATTTTCTAAATATTCTAAAGGTAATTAAAATAAAAATGTTACAATTGCATGGAAAAATTAAAATAAACCTCTCATATTTTTTTTGATCCAAATCTTGGACAAATGCTAAAATTTCCTTTTTGGCAGCAACAGCCTTTTCTGCCTTACCAGAAACAACCACAAGTTTGGATTTTGTATTTTTTGTAGGAATAATTATTTCAACTTGATGATCGGTTCTTAACTTTTTGATATTATCACCTTTTGTACCAATCAAAGCTGGATAGTATTCTTCTGGTACATTAACCTTGAAAAAGTAAATTGACAAACTAAAAATCTCTAAACTCAAAGTTAGTAGAATAAAAACCTCAATAAACATGTACGAATAAAAAATTAGAAATACAATGTTTGTCAAAGTAACATTGGAACATTGTCAAAGTAAGGAAAAATTGGAATTTTTTTTGAAAAAAGTGTAATTCAGTTCCATTTGATTTTTGTTCATTACTTTTATGGGTTCTGGTCGAACACGGAAATTCAATTTTTTGGAAAATAACTCTAGGAGAGAATGGGATTTCAAAAAATAAACTTGCCCAATTCATATGACCCATTCCCTCAAAGTGATGAAGAAGTAAACCTAAAACATTTTCCATTACACTTTTAATGTTAAAACCCAATTACATCTCCTATTATTATTATTAAATATGGACCCATTTTCACTATGTCTCCGTCCTACAAAACTCAGACATAAATGTTTATATCTATATCAGTCAGTATTGTGCACAGGTAGGCTATTTCACTATGCAAAATGAATAATGGGTGTTCTATTGTTCGCTGTTATGTAATAAATAAGATACGATCTCTTCATTTCAGTGTTTAAACTTTCTTCAATCAAAGAATAAAACACAGCTAAATTGATTTGAGTTACATTTTCGATTTATTCACAATTGATATCAGTGATTTTACGAAGTGACTGTCTCGTAGTGAAAAAAGGAAGGGAGATTATTGTGGAGTTTCGGTTCCAGTCGTTTAATCTTATGTGTTTTATAAGTGGCCCTCACATATCATATATTAATTAAGGAAAACATTGGTCATCCATTGACTTCTGGTTTCTCCATTCTGTGAGTTGATTTCCGCATTTCTTTTTCTGATCATCCACAAATTATTCTTTCCTCCTCATTATCAAATTCGCCCATTACTAGACAAAATCCATCTTCATTCACATATTTTCTTTTCGTTCTATACCACTAACAGCGTGATTCTGCTCAAATGTATAAGAAGATCAAGCCGAAATGATTCGGAGGGGTTACAAGAAACAAACAACTGGTGCTATCTGGTGGACAAAAATGAGTGATAATGGACGACGAAACGTATGTGTCGTGTGATTCAAGCCAGCTTCCATATTAAAAGTTTTGAAATGATGTTCCAAATGTAGAAACACTAACTGATTTTAAAGTTAAGAGAAAAGAAAAGTATCCGGCTAAAATTTTGAACTGGCAAGCAATTTCAAAATTTGGTCTGATTAGAAAACCATTTATCAATAAACAATACTTAAATGGCCAGATGTCATTGGCTGGTATTCTTAAAGGTCCATTTCTTGAATTTTTCAAAAAGCTCAAAGGTAAAGGCAAATTTATATTTTGGCCTGACTTGCCACCAGCTAATACTGTAAATCTGCTCAAGGATTTCTCAAGGAACAAAAAATCGATTTTGTGGATAAATCGGACAATATACCAAAAAATCCACAATGACATCAAATCGAGAAGTTCTGGGCGTTATGTAAGGCCGAATAAAATAATTCTAAGAAGAATCTATCACATTTAAATAAATTTATCAAAGAATGGGAACCAATATCAATACTGGTGGCTGCAAAACATGAGAAAAGCCTGTTCAGGCCATTTACATCATTAATCCCACGCTTTGGTGACCACGATCCTGATATTCTTATTTCACTCTTCCAATGTGAAGTTTAATAAATATTCTTTTCAATGGATTTCATTGTTTTATGTTACCTTTTCCAATTTTAATATAAAATTGTTTGGACTTTAGGTCAAGAATTTCGATACAGGTATTATATTAGAGCATTTCACAATACCTCTTGGTTAATGAAACTCGGAATGTGAATAATCTTCATAATATTATGTACAAAGCCTTTTGCAAGTTAAAACTAATAATATAAAAATTGTAATAATAATATAAACAAAATAATATTCCTGGCAACAATAAAAATGGAATTTCGTTACATTTATGAATTTTAATTTAATAAAATAATAATAATAATAATAATAATAATAATAATAATAATAATAATTTTATTGAAATAATTCATAATTTTAACTTTTTAACATAATATTTAATGCTTTTGACATGTGGTCACTTAATCTATATATACATGTAATGCAAAAATTGATACTCTCTTTGAAATTATTTTCCTCATAGGTTCATAGAGCCAGTTGGTACTTCTTAATTACAGTAAAATTTATAGCAATATTGATCACGAGTGTAACATTATACAGATTAAAACAATATGTAAATCAATATGGCGTAAAATTATACCAAAAATATTGTAGTCCATAAATAATTAATATTCAAAAATCAATTAAGTCTAAGTGAGTGTTCTTAGAAATTAATTAGGAGACATTTTTTTGGAAAGAAAAAATTTAATTTTATAGATTCAATAAAATTCATATTTTAAATGTCAAAATTTAATAATATTATTTAATAATAAATAATAATATTTTGTTTAATATAATAATATATTTAATATTAAATAAATTTTCTTCGTTAAACATTTTTCTCATTGTACGGCATATATATCGTGAAACAAAAATTTCCAAAGATGATACAAAGGCTCAGAGAGAAATAACTAACCAGGTCGCACTTATATCTAAGGGGTTTGAAATTAGACAGAGATAAATAAAGGAGATTTAAAACATAGAACACAAAAGATAAATCGAAAGAATAATAAAATAAATCAAAAAAATAAATTAATTAAAAAACCCGAAAATTTTCAAACCAAAAAGAAGAAAAAAACCGTTTCTTCAAAAAATCTTACCCATAAAAAATATAATATTGAATTGATTCATAAGTTCGTGTGTTTTTAATAAAAATATTATGCATGTTTTAGAGATAAGAATCTAGCAATTAAACAAATTTTATTCATAAAAATAAAGACCATTATGCTCAACTGTCTTAAACCAACGATGGGCAAGTTGTTCGATGTCACTCCGGTACCATGCTTTATCTTTGGAAAGGAAAAATTCACAACATCCATTTTAAACCTGTTCTATATTCTCAAACTGTCGTCCTCTAAGGAAATGAACCACTGATCGGTAAAGGTGGTAATCGCTCGGATCTGGACTGAATGCAGGATGTGGTAAATTTTCAATTCCTTCTAATTGGTTAATCTTATTTTGCGTTATTCGCGCAGTATGCGGACGAGCATTATCCTGTTGCAGAAGCACCCGCTTTCTATTGACTAAAGCAAGATATTTTATGGCTAATTGTTGGTACATCCGATCGAGTTGAGCAGAATATAACTCAGCAGTAATGGTTTGGTCATCTCGAAGTACTTCGAAGTGTATAATACGGATTACCATAAAAGTATATATATAAAAGTATATATATACACAAGCTATACATATAACGTAATATAATTAAAAGTATCTTATGAATCTCTTTCTCAGCTTTCAAATGGTGTGTAGCTTGTTAATATTTAAACAAATAATATATTTAAAAATTGCTTTTAAAGTTTATATAGAAAAAACGCACGAACTTATGAATCAACCCAATAATTCTCATAGTTTTTAATACTCGATATTACATATATACGTAATATTCTGCTGTTGTATACGTATATATTCTGTTGTGGACAATTTCTTAATTACAAAGAATTTTATGACACATCGATATTCAATATTTTCTATTTTACAATTAATGCCGTCTAGTCAGATTAAAATACGTAATTTAAACAGATAACTTTACATATGTAAATGATATTATAGATGATATGATAATATTAAAGATGAAATTTTAAAATAGCTATATATTTTGCGTTATTGTTAAATAAACCCAGTCGCTTTCGAAACTTTTCAGACACCCATCAGTTAATTTACGTAACACTTTAGATTAGTGAAAAGATTAAAAAAATTTCACTGAATGATAAATAAATAAATAAATAAATAAATAAATAAATAAATAAATAAATAAATAAATAAATAAATAAATAAATAAATAAAATAAATAATTAAATAAATAAATAAATTAAAAAATATATATAAATAAACTAAAATAAAGAAATAAATTAAAACCTAATGTATAATTTGATTTTGTTCCTTATAATTATTATTTTGTTATTAATTCATTTAAAGACAGATTTATATTATTTATATATATTATAATATGTGACACATAAATTTAAAAAATGATTATAATTATAATAGAAAATTCAAATAAACATAATTATTAAATATTTTAAAACATAATTTGAATATACACTTGAAAATAAATAATTCTAACCACTAGATTTTCAGATAAATATAAAAATATAGTCACTGTCGATGTATTTCAAAGATGTTATTGAAATAGATTTATCGTGATCATTTTTCAAAATAACATTTTACAATATTGTTTGGCTTACGAGGCACAGAGGTAAAAGGTTTAGAGTTATGGCCCACACAGTAGGTCAGATGATACAAATGGAGGTATAAAAATAATTTTATAAGGTCAACCGAAAAATTATTATTATATTATAATTATCAATTATTTTCTATATATGACTTGTTGTCAGCATGAAACCAAGTTTCAGTCCCTCTTTTGTAAAATTTTTCATCTTTGGAGTCGAAAACCTGGAGCATACCGTTTTTGATAACATCTGGATTTTGAAAGATTTTACCAGAAAAGAAATGCTGTATCTTCTGGAATAAGTAATAGTCAGAGGTGTCATATTTGGGAAATAAGGAGAATAAAGAGGACATCCAATCCAAATTCCATAATTTTCTGCAAGGTCAATTTAGCGGTGTAAGATCTGGTAATATTTTGGATTAATTGTTCTTAATAAAAGTCTAATGTAATTGTTTTGTCCGGTTTCAGAAATTCAAAGTGAATAATTCTATGAACATTACACCAAATCAGTTTTGGTTTTCGTTTAGCATTGTCATAGTCGATCCATTTTTTATCACCAGTGACAATTCGATTGAAAAAAGAGTGTTTGTCCTGTTGAATAATCAATGAATTGCAGGTTGATATTCTTTGCATTTTTTTCAGTTTAGTTACTACAGGGGCGCCAAAAGTCCCTTCCTACCCATTTAATTAAAATAGAAGTCAAAACGTAATACATAAATAAAAAATTTTATTACTACAATATATTTCAATAGAGGCATAATCTTTTGGTTTACTTTTTAAAGATTATGTCTTTTAAATGATGGCCGCCAGA
>JBBMKC010220996.1:0-12227 GCA_037834085.1 Bipalium vagum
AGAACAGTATATAAAGAGTTGGAATCCGCAGTGGATTGCCACAGAATTGAGATCGACAATCATTTGTGATCGTCAGAGGACTTTTGTTAGTGGAACAATCATTTGTGATCGTCAGAAGACTTTTGCCAGAAGAACAGGACCATTGTCATTGCTGTAATTCTTATATTGATGCCCTTATGCGACAAGAAATCACGACGGGTCCTGTGCAATTAGGGGGTTTCTGAGCGGACCGGATTGGGCTAAGCTAACCACCCTTTGGACCTGTCGTTCACTCGTGGTGAGGGTATTCATTTGTTTTTTTAACTTCATTTGAACTAACATTGATTATTTTAATCAGTTGATTATTAATTATTTTTATTTGTTTTTAGTATAACATTATTTGATTCTGTGGTGATATAATTGATCTTATTGACAGTTGATTAACATTTTAGTGATTGTTTGGAATATTTTGTATTGTTGTTTAAGCAATAAAGTGTTGTATATAGTTGTTTGATTCATTCAATTGCGTACACGTATAGGAACAAGTGAAGGGGTCAGTAACGTTTCGAGCTAAGGTTACGACTGGGTTTATAGTGAAATAATATCGTAACAATTATATCAGCAGATAAAGAATTTTATTCTGAATATTTTAAAAGAAATTTCAAAATGATATATTAATGATAAATATTTTTCTATGTGAAAAAGTTTTGTGCGTTTTGAGTATGTTTTAAAACTAAGGATTATATATTAACATTTTTTCATTTATTTATAGTACTTATACAAATTATCAGCAGGAAAAAAATACTTGTTCTGTGTACAAGAAATGAATGGTTTATAAATAAATACTTTCAAGACAAAATAATTAAACGAAAACTAAAAGAAACCTTTTTCCCACAAAAATGTTATTATTTTAATAAAAATTACCAAAAAGAAAGTTTCATTTTAATTTATTACGTTGAATTTCCTGGCTCGATACTTTTTGTTATAACTGCATGTCTCATCTGAAACATTAGTTTTTTCTACAAAAAACGATTTCCTCTCTCTATTCTTGTATAACTGTTATCAATTTGTTTCGTGTAATCCCAATTGTTTTCATTTTTTTATGTAATGTTTTTAGATAATTTTTTCATTCGAAGATATTCTTTATATCTTTTTTTTCTCTTCTATCTTTTCATTAATTGCATTATTTATTATAAAAATTAAAATTAGTTTAAACTTAAACTTACTATTTGAAAAAAGGGAATTGTAACTTAGTGTTCCTTGATTCGTTTTCTTAAAAAATAATAATGATTTAATTGATTTTAATCATTTACATTAAACTTAATGCGTATAACCAAACCTTTTTAAAAAATTTATATTTTTAATTACTTATCTGATTTTCAAAATCTTTCACTAATAAGGATAAAAATTTATTTCTGATTTTCTAGATTATTTTCATGGAAAAATCTAACATCCGGGTTTTATGAAAAATTGGGAAGGAGGCCAAAACCTTAATAACTTTGGAAATAGAAGTTTTGTTTAGAAGTTAAAGGATAGTTTAACTTTTGATTTTCTTCTTTCATAATCTTTAAATTTCAAGGATCGGAGGCCTTAACAGCTTTGTTGGATTCTTAGATACTTTTTCAGGAGAAATTTCAATTGATGAATATATTCGATTACTCTAAAGTTCCGTGTATAACGCGCGCGTTATATAAAGAAAAAAGATAAGATTTTGACAAATATTATGCTCATTATACATGGAAAATTGTACAAAAAGAATACATGAAAATAAAAAAAAATTAAAAAAAAAATTTATTTAAAAAATTGTTTTCATTTTCTGATTTAAAATTCAAAGAATTCAACATATCCAAAAAATCCTTTGATAATTTGGGTAAATCTTCCTCTTCATCTGCTAATTTAATAGATGTTGTAGAGACTTGTCTACTATCTTTACTAAGTTCTAATATCCACTTTTTCAGAGCTTCTTCTATCTATAGCCAAAATGCTTCTCTTCCTCTTTTTACTCTTTTGGTTGCTTTTGTTAATTTAATCAATTCTTTTGTTTTCCTCCATTCTCGAACACGATTCTCCAACGTGGAACTTTCTTCCAGTTGCTCTGTTGCCATTGATTTCTGCGCATTCAATTATTTTCAATTTCATAGTTGCACAATATGATTTTCTACGTTGTTTTTCTTCCATGATAGCTAAATCTTAAAGATAATTAATATACAGTAAAATGAAGTTAATTTTTACTTTAAATAAAATTCAAACAGAAAAATTCGAATAGTTGAATATTAAAAAAAAAAATTTTTTAATTTTCCAATAAACATTATTTATAAATTTGGATATGAAATCATTTTAATTTCATATAATTTTTTTTTAAACATCATATTCTTCAAAATTTTATGAAATCTTTCTGTTACAACACCTTTATCTTCATTCTCTGTTGAATAAATTTTTATTTAACTATCCAGTACATTTATCAACCCAGTTTTTTTAGGTTTTCTATGGTAGTTTCCAAATATTGTATCAAATGAATCTGTTTTAGATTTTCCAGTGTTATTTATTAAAAGAACACCAAAAGCATATCTTGTATAAAAATGAATAAATGTTAAAATTATTTTATAATCTTTTTCTCCTGGTACAAATGTTAAGTCTGTGGATCAAATATCATCTTTACTAAAATTTTAATCTTAAGATACGATTTATGTTTTCTAAATTCTTTATATAAAGTTCATTTGTTAATTGTTTTTTAATTTTTGATTTTATTCTTTGCTTTCAAATATTTTTTCATTTGCAATATTTTTAGCAGCTGTTGGTAAACCCTGACAAAATAAACTTTACCTTTCATAATTAATTTTACAATGTCTCTTTCTAGTTTCTCTCTTACTGTTGGATTTTGAATATTGTTCATTTCATGTATCATTTAAATATCAGCAACTATCTACTTTTAAAATAATTCTTTTAAATATACACTTTACATCATGTTTCATTACAGCCTAATCTATCCTGCTTATAGGTAATGAGTCTTGTTTAAGAATTGGAGGAACATCTAATTTCCCAGTGTCAATGTAATGATCTATTTTTTTCATCATAGTATTCTAATATTTTATCAATATGCGTTGAAAATGAATGCAACGGATTTTTTTTATTTAAGTGGTTAAAGATTTTATATGTAATTCTTCTGGATATTTTCCTATATTAAATTTTTCTAAAAATGTATTATTTGTTATTTGAGACTGCAAGTTGCCGCCAACTTTTTTTCGCTGCTGATTGAATATCTCTTAGTTTTGGAAAATTGATGGATACTTATTTTGAAATTTATTTACATTAATACTTTTCGTACTAGCATATTTAGTACTATTTAAACAATGCTTCTCTGTTTTATTATTTTAGCTTTAACATATTAAGATCTATTTTTATTAAAAATTCAAAAAATGTTTCAGTTATTTTTGTAAAAAGAAAATAAAGATTATGCATAACATTAAATATTGAATTTTCATTATCCCTTTAGTGTTGTTTTTAACAGATGTAAGTCATTTTTCTGTAAAAAATCTATTATTCCAAAACTTGAGATTGGTAGAGTACAAAAAGGAATAAATCTGAGTTCTATATTTTGAGTTTTTGAATTGATTCATTATTAGGTAATTCATTAAATAAGTTGTATCTATTAAATAAATTTTCATTATGATCTTTAGATTTGAATGATCAATAAAAGCTGTTTTATTTTAGAAACTATCACAGATTTCACAATAATAATTAGACTGATTTTTATCAATATTTGATTGTGTTAAATATTGCTGGTTGATGTTTTCTTCATCATTTTTAATTAAATATTTTTCATATATTTTGTAAAATCAAATATCTTAATGTCAATGAAAAACGATGTGGTAAAATCACAATTTATAATATTATTATAGTAGCGTAGAAATTCATGAAATAAATCATGATTTAAGTCTTTAAATGTAAATTAAAAAAACATCATTTTCCGAATTTATGAGGCAGTTGGTGCGTTTAAGTGAAACAATTGGTAATAGAAATATTATCCTTCAACACGATAACGCTAAATCTCATGCACCAAAGAAGACCAAGGAAAAAATCATAGATAATTCAGTTGGAAGTTCTACCGAATTTTCCATACTCCCCTGAAAGCATACAACCAAATTACCACTTATTTCTTACACAAATTTTTTTAGGCAGGGAAAAAATTAGTTCCCTTGATGATTGATGTCAAAAAGGTATTTCGCGTCAAAGTTTTACAAAACACTTGTTTTAAGATGAAAGATAGTCGTTGAAAATGATAGTGACTTATTGGTTAAATATAAGTGTCAAAATTTGGCTTTTCAAATTTCTATTAAAAAACGACATTACCTTTCGGAAAACCTTATAGTAACATTCATACAAAAGATTTTGCTTATCCTTTTTTTTGAAATATCAAAATTTAACTTTCTTATTTTTCACGTTTTTAATACGAAATTGACCTATTATTTCTTTAAACATTACCAACTTTTTGCGTTATTAATTTTTGAACTAATCTCCTCATTATTCAATTAAAAAAAATTGGACTCAACTTTCCTCTTAATTTTTCGTGTTAATTGTAAATCAAATATAAATTTTCCCGATCTGGCAACGCGAAAAAACTTACAAATTTCTGCTACTGTACCGCTTTTCGGACCATTCAACATATTGGTAACTACGAAAGACGCCTGGAATTATTGTAAAAACCTGACAAAATCAGATGCCATTCTCCGATCAATAAAATAAAAATAATTTTATAATTTTTCTAGAAAATAAATCGACCAATGAATTGTATCAATTTCATAATTAAAACAAACATTATTTTTCCTTAATTCGAGTTCAACATAAAAATAATCTGAAAAATATTATACACATTACTTAAAAAATGTAACTAATAATAATTATTATTATTATTGTGTAATGATGAGGTACAATAAATTATCAACCATTCAAATTGAAATGTCAAAGAAAATCTTGATGGTAAGTTATACAATTCGAGAGAGAAGTCCAGTACTATTCAATGGGTGTAAAGTGGTACCGGGATACCGAATATAATTTTCTCTGTATAAGATCAATAATGGATAATACTATCAATGGCCCAAATACACATATTTATGTATTCCTCCTGTGCATTCATCTGTAACGGTTGTATATATGTATATATAGTTGATATTATTGCTGGTAAATGGTCAGTTCGGCGATTCTGCTTGTCAAGGCATACACACAGACTCATAGAGTCACAGAGACGTGTCAGTAATGGGTCTGTTGAGATTGCTGCCTGACTTGTTGCTGCTGCTGTTGTTGTTGCTGCTGCTGTTGCTGCTGTTGCTGCTGTTGCTGCTGTTGTTGCTGTTGTTGCTGTTGTTGTTGCTGCTGTTGCTGTTGTTGATGGATTGCAATGAATTGCTGGTGGTGGTACAAGTGCTGCTGATCCTGGTTAGTAGCCGCCTCGAGGGAAATGAAATGTGAATTGGTTGATTGAGGTGGCAATTGACCAGATATGATCATTTGCTGTTGCTGCTGTTGTTGCTGTTGTTGATGACATATCTGATTGTTATTGATCATCATGAATCGTTGGATTTGTTGCTGTTTCATTTGTTGGTCAAGAATCGGACTGGAAAATGTTTGCTGCAACACCAGTTGTTGTTGCTGCTGTTGTTGTTGTGGCTGCTGTTGTTGTTGCTGCTGCTGCTGTTGTGATTGGCGCATTATCATTGTTCCAGGTAACATGGGTTGAACCCCAGGCATGGCTGCTCTCATCCGCCATTGTTGTTGATGTTGTTGGAAATGAAATTGCTGAGATTCAATCTGTTGCGGCCCAATTATCATCATATTATTAGAATGGTGATTGGCCATAATTCCTGAAAATATGTTTGTTTACAGATCAATTCGCTACTTATAATTTGTAAGTATACGTAACAATTCCTGCATTTTCGTTTATCTGTGGTCCGAAGACGATAGGGAAATTTGAGACGGGAGAAAGAGAGAGAGAGAGACGGTGAGATGTGCTTTTCAATTAGGCTAAAACGCAGTTCCGTGAATCATTTCCATTTCAACAAATAACAAATTATTGATATTTGCCTTGGAAAATTAATTTAATTTATTTCCTTTAGGAACACTTCGGCAAAATCTTAGTAAACATCTCCATTTGAAGAAATCCGACAAGAAATGCTTTCATCATCTCAATCCAGCTAATGGATATGACAATTTATGAAAATCATTGCGCACTGTTTTGTGTAGAGGAATCATAACATAATTTAATTATCTCTCAAAAATCCACATTTAATTTCTTCTAATTCGTCAATAAAATGAAGCTTTTTTACCATTAGAAATTGAGACGGGTGAAAGCAGAAAGAGTTGGGCAAAAAATAAAAGTATTTTTGGTGTGGATTTAGAGGTAGAGGGGGAATAAAAATTTTAAGGATAATTTTTTAAAATCACCCAACCATGTAACATTTAATTTTATAATTCTGAAACGAACGCAATAGTTCATAATATTAATTATAATACTATTTTATTATTATTATTTGTAACTATTAATTAAAGTATTTTATGATTATGAAAAACATTAATGTCTCGATAAGTTATTTCCAATCACCATTAACATTGTTGTTACCTGTTGAAATCTCATGGTTCTGCGGATGGAACATCATCTGTTTGTTTTGTGAAGAGAGCAATTCGTCCAACTCAAGCGAAGGTACAGCGATGTTGTCGTATTTTCCTCCACCATATGTCATTTCAGGTTGATTAGGATTCGGTACATTGGCATTGCCCAGCCCAGGTATGGCAGCAGGAATAGGTTCCGCTGGCAAGTATTGAATCGTATGGGGCGTTTTAGATTGTATTTGTACGACACTGCTATTAGCAAATGCACCGCTACTAGCCGATGGAGCATTCATGTTACTCGGCCCAAGGTTGTTGGAATTGTTTACAACATCATTTGACTGATTATTTGAAATCGAAGACGTAGAATTACCAATGCCTGACAAATCACCTTGTTGTTTGGCAGTTTCCATGCTTATCGAATTTGCCGTTGTCTGACCGACTTGGTGCTGTTGTTGGATTTGCATCTGGGCATTAACGTTAGGAGCGGCTAGGTGTTGATAGTTCATTTGCTGTACGTTCAACTGAGCATTGACAAACGTATTATTGACCTATGTAAAACATTTTATGAATTTTAAAATTTCCCAGTCTTAAAAGAGAGACATAAAGAATCCTCCTATACCTGTTTGGATAATTAGTAAATAAAATCATATTTTATCTAAGTAACCTTGTCTCTCTAGCAACGGTATTCTTTATCTTGTTATCAAATGATGTCAATAGTCAGAAATAACCCAGTGATGAAGGATTAGTGATCAATGGATTTATTGCATTACAAATTTGGTACTCAAAGTGAAAATCAACTCTTTTATGAATGAAATCTAACACAAATAAATAACAAAAGATGGACAATCTAATCAGTATTCCTAAACCAAAATAGAGATCATTATATAACCATTCATTTTATTTTATAATATTAAACATTTTACTTTAGTAACCTATCATATAATTATTTTAAAATCAATTTGATTTTTAGTAATAATTAGTTCCACTATGTCGACAAAATATTTTCTACTTATAATAATAGTAGATTCTAGCAAGAATATCATAGGCTTACGTTAACCAATAAATCAGCTTTAACTTTTATTGAATTTGATGCAAATATTAAGAACATTATTCTAAGTCAATAATAAATCAATTAATTTAAACTTATCTCATTTTTTATTCAAATTTCTGGTGTTTATATAAAGTGTGACTTTAAATTGTCAGAAATGCAATTTTTAAGAGAGCAGGAACTTTTTATATTTTTAACTAGGTTGTTACTTGGTGAGACAACAAGAGAAATTTGTTGACAGCACGACCTTGATGTATAAGTAGGTCTATATTTTACAATTACTGTCAAGAATTGAAAGAATCAAAATAATATTTCTTGACTGATGCCTTCGCTGAAGAAAGTGACCGCTAGAAATCAGTACCGGTAGTGCTTACATTATTTAAAAAAATCTTAATCTGAAATCATTAACAGCTTGTTGTTGAGTTAAGAATAAAAAAATCAGATTGATAGAATGTTTCTCACTATTGAGGCAATAACTCTGGGAAATACTATACAGAAATTACTAAAATGCATGAAACTGTTTAAAGTCCAAGATGCGTGACATTTTAAAGAAATATGATCCTTAATCTTAATTGGGCATCATTATACTGATCCAAGGCAATAAAATCCACATACCACTAAAGAAACGAATTTTTTTGTAGTCTAAAGGTGTAAGAATTCTATTGAAACCTGTATACTCGTCAGACTTTAATGTAATAGACAGATGGTTTTATGGTCAGTTAGAAAAAAAAACTTGTCAATGATTTTCTTGATTATATTTTAAAGCATTTGATTGAAATTATTGAGCGATTTAATCAATATATATTTTAACCAATGATACGCGTCAATATTTATTACTTTTGATTCTAAGAACACACAATACGCAAGTCGAATTTTAAACGTATTTTTTTGAAACCGGGAACCATTACTAATACTCTCCATTTTCGGAATAGAATAAAAGTTAACAACACTTATAATAATTTACAAAGGAACCAGAGTTTATTATTTTGTTTCATTTAAATTTTCTCTAATTTTTGAATTATAATGCTTGAAAAATTTTTTTGTTAATAAAAAATTTTATCTATAAATAAAATTCACAATCAATGAATATCAACATGAAAGACTAATCGATTTTGATACACGTAAATCACTGAAATCACGACGCAACATGTCATGATAGTTAAACTATTTTAATTCTACCTCATAATAATAATAGTTATTAATATCATAATAAATAATAAAATACTCTTATCAGTCACTTAATAAAGAGAAATGCAATCAATAGAGAAAATGTACAGAAGAATTTACAACGCTCACAAAAGTCAGCAACAACTCTTTTTTCTTGTTGAAAACAACCACCACGCAATTATTTCTCTGCAGAATGAATGTCGTCTAATCTTCCTCTACATGCAGGCCTGAATTTTCTGCCTCAAAATTTCCAGCCAATTAAGCAAAATGGACAAAATTGTCTTAGACGTCATATGATTTTACTTTATCAATCTCAAAGTTTGACTTTGAATTTGATAATTTTTTTTTGTAAACATCACTTGTCTGACTAGGAGCCAATGGCACAGGACTGTTGTTGTCGCTGCTGCTGCCGATGCTGCTGTCGCTGCCGCTACCACTCTACAACAACAACAGCGACTACTAGTACTACGACTAGTGAACATTGCCCCAAAACCATCCTGCCTCGTCCTATTCTGTCCTGCTCCATCCTATCCTATCCAAGTCGTTCCATCATTTCTGATTCTTGTAGCCATAAATACAGGCAACGAGAGAGGGACGTTTAATACTGATGACATTTTTGTAAATGTATACGTATTTAGTTGATATATCGAAACATTTATTTATAGATATACAAAGACGCATCTCCATTACAAAATGTGATTGGTTTCCACTTGCCTTCTACCGAAAGAAATCGTCGATTTTCTGTGTCCATGTCGTAAAATGGCAGGGGTAATTTTGACTTTGCAATAATACAATTGTTATTGAAACATAACAACAAAGAGTGAAAAAATATGGTTACGAACCGTGATCAGGCAGAACACAAAATCATCTCCGGTTGACGAGGGAAATGTCTATACTTTGCCAGTGTAATTCCAACCACTCTGAGAGTCATAGAAATTGTTCAGCTAGTGTAATAGTGATTGCACTTTGCTCAACTTTTTACGTTGTGTCGTTCTGGTCCAAAAAAAGCG
Organism: Bipalium vagum; assembly: GCA_037834085.1. NCBI lineage: Eukaryota > Metazoa > Platyhelminthes > Tricladida > Geoplanidae > Bipalium > Bipalium vagum. Next base: position 9,808 of record JBBMKC010220996.1, read on the forward strand.
ATAGAAATATCTCATTAAATCTATAAAACAGTAAAATGGGAAGCAGTAGAAAAAGAAACAGCGAGAGAACGAGGCAAATAAAAATGAACGTACATCATAAACTACACTGTATTTATTACAATAAATTCACGACTAAAACAATACGATTACAGAGATTGTTATCAATGCAACTTTTTGCTCTGTTTAGCAAAATTGTTGTCAATGGAAATATCGTTGAGTTCTCCCGAGTCAATTGATGATTTTTATTTCCATAGTAAAATTTAAGGCTACCATACGACAACTGGTCGCATGGTAGCAGTAGCATTATGCTCATGAGCACTACCGTCGTCCCCACCACTCCCATGGACTCAAAAATGCGTAGCATGCTCTGCTTATCCATTGTAGACATTTTTGATATTTTTTATATTGACAGAAATTCATTACCGTGGAATGTTTACCATTTTTTACAGATAATCATATTATAGCATTTAAGAGAATTTACGGAAATTTTAAGTTTCAAGACTTTCCAAACTATTTTAACAGGAGAAAAACACCTCTCCTAATTTTGAAAACCCCTGACTGTTAATAAACATGACCAACTGAAAAATAATAGTACGCATTGTAACATTAATAAAGATCTCATTTGCAATGAAAGTAAATAAAATCACTCAACGGTAACGAGAAAATAATTTTTATTTTACACAAAGAATTTCAATGAAAAATAAATATTACGGAAAGTACAAAGAGATGAATAAAAGCAAACTTTATTAAAAATTAAGTAATCGTAACGGAGCGGCAAATGATAAACTACAAAGCAAAAGAGAAGCTTTTCACCGAGACCATCAGATAAAGACCATCGGCAACAGAATGTGATTAAAAAAAATGAAATAATAAAAAATATTTATCTCCTCAGTGGTGGTTGAGGATAATTAATTAAATAAAATTAATTACTTGAATAATAAAATATTAAATAAGTAATCATACAATTTCAATATTGATTATTCTGTAGTGAATTAAAAATAATATTATTATTATCAAATTAATTATTTAATTCTTATATTTATCGTAATAAAATTTATATGAATATGAACAATTATTAGAGTTTTATTATTATTGTTATTATTAAAAAATTCTAATAATAAATATTTTGAAACATTTTTTTACGCGTAGTAATTTTTTGTAAACATTTTTATTTATAAAAATAAAATATTTATAAGATTTAATCTACATTAATTTATTTCAGTTAATTTTTTTTATAATAATAATAATAATTAATAATAATTAATAATAATATATAATATAATATATAATATAATAATATAATATAATAATATAATTATTATTATTAGTCAAACTTCAATAATGAAAGTTAAAGAATTATTAATATTAATAATCAGACTAATAAAAAAAATTTAAAAATTCAGCAGGAAAATCAAAGAAAGTTGATAATTAAATATGTTGAAAAAAATTGAAAGCTTCACATTAATTCTAAATCATTTAATTATAACTCTTTAACATTAAGAGCAACGCTGTATGAATAGAAACCAGAGCTCATTAAATTTCATAGACTGGTGAAATTTTTCATTAATTAAAAATATTAATTGCAAATGAACAATGGATTGAAAAATAATTGACAGAAATTTGATAATAAAATCAACGAAAAATTAAAATATAAATGTGAAACCAAAATTATATAATCTGGCGTCAAAAAATATTTCTTATTTTATTATATATTTTATTTAATAAAATAAAAAATGTTTTATTATTATTAAAATTATTTATACTAAACATAAATATATTAAAATTTCATTTTAACATATAAATTTCCATTCTATTTTTTGAACAAAAGACAATGCTGATAGTTATTGGGTTATATATTTTTATTTTATCAAATAAATATGGTAATTTTTAACCAATAAGAAAGAAGCGGCAATCTTCATTATTTTGTTTAAATGGGATACTTTAATTTTACAAAATATTGAATACTTTAATAAAAAATCAATATTTTATTGTTATATAATAAAATTATATTATTATTTATAATTAATTATAACTTACATATTCCTTATTTATAAATTAATAATAATTTTTAAATATTAAAATAAAAATTTGAAGAAATCAAAAAAACTTAAGAAAAACATTTAAAATTGTTAATAATAAGATGGGTATATTAACTGATTTATTATTTATTGACTTTCAATAATTATAAATCGTGATTTTTTGTCTAGAAAGCAAATATTTAGTAATTCAAAATCATGTCAGCTGTTGGTGATTGTTAAGTTGTCACTGTTAACGAAATCATTCTGATTCGTGTAAAACATAACAGATAATGCGTATTTGACGAAAAATACCTTTAAAAAATATATGTACAGTCCCCGCCAAAAGTTTATGATCACCTTTATTTGGCTATGCAAAATGAGAAATGTAGATCTTGCTGCGTG
>JBBMKC010221007.1:0-12227 GCA_037834085.1 Bipalium vagum
AACACTGATTTTACTAATGAAATACGACTGTCTATACAAAACAAAGTCGATTGCATTACTTTTGCACCAACCTAATACCATGAAGGTAATATTAACATATCATTATCAAATCAAGCCAAAGTACCTCTGAAATACAAATAATATTACCGATTAAAATGAACAGAATATTATTAACCAATTATGATACAATATTTTAGATTATTTCGTATAATTTTTAATCTGGTCCCCTTATGGCCTAAAGTTATCATTACAGGCCCCATTTTTTATGATATAATAATAATAAAATTATAGCAATGTTTTGTTTTACTGGACCAAAAAATTCTTATTCAAACTAAAAATTGAAATTGTATTTGTCTTTATTTTACTTTTTGTGCTTTTTATTTATTTAAATATTGATTTAAAAATTGATTTTCCATGATTCGAACTGGTGTTCGGTATATCACCGAGGATTTTATTAAAATATCCGCCCATGACGATCACTTAGACAGAATAAAAAAGCTAAATTTAGATTGCGGAAAAGATGACAAACAGATTCGTTACATTGAACATCTGGACAATCTCGTTAATCTTAATATCTTAAGCCTACGATTTCACGCGATTGAAAAAATTGAGAAATTAGACAAGTTGGGTAACTTGCGCGAGTTGTATTTGTGCGAAAATAAAATTTCGAAACTTGACGGGTTGGAAAACCTTTTGCGTTTGAAGGTGAGAATATTATGTCATTTATTGATTCTAATTTGATTAAATGGGTATTAGTGTTATTTATGTTTTATTGATGGTTTAACACATTGGCTTTCATGCTTTTTCACTGACGACTCCAAAAAAGTTCATTTTTTCTTATAATAAGCTTGAGATCCAAAGTTCTTGAGATGGAATTTTATGTCTTTACAGCAATACAGAAATTACTATGACTACTAATTTCCGCTCATTGCATAGAACGGCGTCACAAAATTAATTTTTTGTTCACATTTACAAAGCCGAAGTTTAGAAATGCTTTTTTATAACTACGTTTATGCTTGGCAGATAACACCTTGAAGCAGGAATTTATTAGAGAGATAGAAAGAAGCTGATACCATCAGGAAAATTATTATTGGGAGTTTTGTTAATCATATTTACCAGAGAACATAAATAGTAAAATATTTTGGAATGCGTACGTGGGCGAAAAAGGCATAACGAGATTGGGTGTTAACATCAAGTGAATAGCGGTGAGACCGTGAAGAGAATCTCAACTCTGTAACAATGCACAGTCAAAATGACACGGATATTCAATACCGTTAGTGAATGGAAAATCTCTGTCATTTTGCCTTAACACTAAAAAGTGGACACCTTATATCTAATTTTGTTACTCTTCTTGCGACCCTACAAAAGCAGAGTGCGATCAGATTTCGGGTCACAGGTTGAGAACCATTTCTTAAGAATGTTTATTTATTAAAATTACGTTTTATTTATATTTGATAATATTTCTAAATTGTTACCCTTCAGTCTGGTGCCCGATTTAAAAATTATAAGATAAGTTTAAATAAAAGAGAAAGGCAAAAGATTTTCTGACAAGTAAAGTCTTATGAAGTGGCCGTTTTTGCAAAATATTTCTCTTTGGTCTTCCGGTTACGCTACACTCTATCAATTTCAGTTTTGAACTCTAATTGCCTTTAGTTTTCAGGTGAAGTGCATAATCACTTAGATACCAGGTTGATATACTGAATTATCGGACACGAATCAGTGAATATTATGATCTTGCATAAATGGCCAATTATTAAACGAAAAAGTGTTTCTTGTTTCTTATCAACATCTGTCCTTTCTGTAGCTTCAATTTGTAAATTGGTCACGATAAATCGGTAAAAGATATTCTGATTTTAACTTGGTTTAATAACGACCCTCTGGTTTTCTATCAAAATTCAAAATAGGAAGCACATCTGATGTTCTTTGGAATATCTTTGACAAAACTTTAATCAAGATATTCAAATTTAACAAGTGTGCCTTTAAAAGAAAATTAATCAATTTTCCTGTATTATTGGTAATAAATAAACTATTTAATTGATTTTTTTAAAATTAATTTATGGAAAATTGCTTTATTAAGATCAATGAATGATTTATAGATTTTAAATAGTAAAAAATGTATCCGTTTTTCTATTCTATGTATACCCATTTCCCATTTGCATTTAATAAATAATTATTTTTGAAAATTGAATGCTTACAAGACCTTAAACCATGGTTTTACGGTAAATTTATGCCAGTAACAAGCTGATGTTACTTCTATTTTCACAATATCGACCATGTCGGGCCTAAAATTCAAAATCATAAATATTTTGATCGCTGTTCCATTGAATTTATTAATTATATTTAGTGTTATTATTACTATTGGCTGGTGTTCAGTGAACTTATCACATTCAGGTAAAAACTTTGGTCTTAAGGATCATTTTCTTGTTTTGAATCTTGAATAAAGAGAGAATTTCCGTATAAAAAGTTTAGATATGATAAATAATATTAATATCCAAAAAGGTTAGTTTTATTTTTTTCTGCCGCGAATCGAAATGTTCAAAAAAATTAACGAACCGTGGGATTTTCAACTTTTATTTATAATTTTTTATAATCATATTATTTATATATATATTATTTAACTTAAAAATTTTTCTTGGTTTGATACAGTCCTTTTATATAATATTGATCCTGAAACAATTCTATAACTTTGTTTTTGTTTCTAGTCGTCTAAGACTTTAAGTTGTCTTGGGTTCTTTATTTTAACAATTTTTGATAACAAATCGACCACATTCTTAAAAAAATCCTTCGTTAAAACTCATTCAATTGCTCCAGAAAAGATAGAAATATGTTGGTGTTCATTTTCTCAGTGATATGGGTTTTTCATTTTACAATTCCTAGACGTTTTATGGATATTATAAACGAAAAAGGAAAAAATATGTTCACCACCTCTTGTGTAGCGACCACCTTTTCTTTGTATAATTCTAGGTAGGAAATTTTTCAGTTTTCAGTGAAATATTGAAAGAGTAAGACTTACAAGAATCACCTAACCAAGGCACTCACCCTTTATGTTAATTGATGAAATCTCAATAATTGCCTTCTAACCGGGATTCTTCAAATGTTTTGAATATTTTGATATAATGAAATAAATCAAAGCTAAAACTGTTATGCAAAAATGTTTCGATTTTTAAAAAATATTTTTCGAAGGAAGAGTTCGTTTGAGTAATCCAATGAATTTTCAATCATATATTGATTTAATTGTGGTTTATCTTTTATCAAGCTAAGTTTTGAACGGTTGCTAATTGTTCTTAGATTATCGATGTTAGAGGAAACCAGATCTCCACTATTCCTCATTGGTTTACAAGACGTTGCAAATATCTGACAAAGATCAATTTTTCCAACAATCTCTTTGATTCTGTTTGTTTTGTGATAAATGAAAGACATGATTAACCGCAGGTAATTGAATTAAAGGTCGAAGAAGTTACGAAATTGTGGAATCTGAAAGATTTGACTGATTTGGACTTGTCTGGAAATCCAGTGACATCCATTGTCCATTATAGACCATACGTTATCATGAGGTTGAAATATCTGCAGCATCTCGACAATGGGGAAGTGCTCAGCAAAGAGAGACAATCGGCAGTGGAAGAATTTGAAGAAAGTTTGTTCGGAAATTATGAATCATTATTGCACAATGGAAATTGAATTAAATCAATTAACTTAATATCTAAACTTACATCCAAATTTCGATGATTAACAATATTTGATACACAAGAGGACTGGGTCTGTAACTCAATATTTTCATCATTTGTGGAAAAATATTAAATTTATGCTTAGAATGTCTGAAAAGCGAACAGAATGTAAAATTAATGTCTGTTAAAATCGTACTTATTTTAGGAATTCTTTTGTAGAATTTTTGATTCCATTATAACATTAAATTATTACTTTTTTGCATTAAAAATAAATCAAGATGGTAAAAATATTGATAATATGTTACATTTATTAATTTTTTAATTATAAAAATTAAATATAATCAATTTTTAATTTTTAAAATATTAATTATAGATTTATTCATAATAAATAAACAAAATCAATAAAAGTAATAATAAAATTATTAATGATTTTTTATTTTGTGTTTAATGATTTTTAAATTAATAATATTTTTAATATATAAATGGTTTTATCACTGATAATTGATTAGAGAATATTTAATTAATCAATTATTAATTATACCTTAGAAATATTTTAATAATCGTATTTAATTACTTAATATCAATGGATAATTATGATTAATGATCAGTGCACATATTAAAATTGGTCGCGCTAAGCAATTGATTGACAATGGTTGCACATCAGAGATTATTATTATCACCGGAGTTTGATAGCTTCCATTTCAAAATGAGCTCTGCAGTTTATCAGAACAATAAGAGATACTAATGTTAATGAGCTCACCTTTATTTTGGTATTGTTTATCTGAGGTCATTTGAATTAATGTTTCTTCTTTAATATTGGTTTTCTCTCAGATTTAACAATATTGTTAATATTTTATTATTTCTATGGAAATGATTTTGTTATCGAAATGCCTATTTTAAATAATTATAATAATTATAAATAATCTTTATATTACTTTTTATTATATTAATTATTATTGAATAATAATATTATTTTTAATAATATTTATATTCATTTTTACTTTTTGAAATTCTTAATTGTTATTAATAATTATTATATTAATTTTTAAAAATATTCTTGTACTGTCCTCTTTTATTTTTTATTAATATTTTTCATTTTCAATTTATGTCTTTATTATTATCACGGGAAAAACTAAGTGGCAGACAATCGATATTTATTATCATTTTATAACATTCCATGTTCGATGTATACAATTTATGGACATAATTTAAGTTCATAATTTTTAATTTTTAATTTATAATTTTAAAATAATTTTAAAATTTAATTAATTAATACTTAATAATTAATTAATTTTTAATTTTATTGATTTATATGGATTACATATAAAATTGTTAAAATTTAATTGAATTGGTTAATTGATTAATTTTTCTTTTTCAAAAAATATTATTAACAAACTGAAATCATTGATGAGCGAATGTCAATGAAAAACTCAATGTTTCAGATGAATTGGATAAGTTGAATAATCGCCTTATGGAGAGAGAAAAACAATTAGATCAGATGAAAGAAACCCAGATTCAACTGGAAAAAGAACGTGCTCAACAAGAACAGTTTCAAAAAGACCTTCACAAAAAGAACAAGTCCAATATTGAACAAATAAAGAAATTAGAAGAAAATTTGAAAAACAAAGATTTATTGGTATGTTATTGATGGTTGTTTGTTGAAACCATAAATGTTATTGTTCTTAGCTCAAGAAAAAGTCGGAGGATCTGTTTAGAGCTTGTCAAAAGTATTATGAACTGGAGCAGGATATAGCATTTATCAAAATAGATGCCAAATTCGATTTACTCAGTAACAATATAGGGCCTTTGGAAGAACCAGATAATTTGTCAGACCATTCGGTACTGTTCTCTTTACCAAATGTATTTATGTCATGTTTTTCTTTTCTGCAGCAGATTTCGAGTACCGGCGATCAAGCATATATGGGTAAAGGACAGTTTATCACTAAGAAGGAAAAGGAAATTTTATTAGAAAGAAAGAAACGAGCCAAACAGAATCATTTACAAAACGGGAGGACTGGAAACCACGTATTTACTCAAATATTTTGTTTTATAATATATAAAGATAATAATTGTTGAAACTTAAGTAAAATTAAAATAATAATAATATCAGAAATTTGTTTTAATTTCATTTTACTAATCAATAATTTATTATTTTATTAATATGGAATTTAAAGTTAGGTAAAAATTTAATTTAAAAATGTTAAAATTTTCTAACATCAAAATTTACAAGTAGAAAACCAAAAAAATACTCTATTAAAAATACGCCATCACGAATATTGTCTAAGTGCAATTAAACAATCAAAATAATAATAATCAATTAATAATAATGTAATCTATAAATTAATAATTTATTTAGTAATCTATTTAGGCATTAAATTAAAATCAATTTTTTTATTGAATTATTTGTTGATTTAACAAAACATACAAAAGCAGTCATTGTCTAACACGGAAATAAATGAGCGATAGCTTATTGTTCGACTTTGGGGTTTCAACCGATAGATTGCTGCTAGAGAATGTGAGTCGAATTGTTCTTTTCTCAACAGTAATGTTTTATCGTCCGTTTAATGTCATTTTCGTTCAAGGCGTTTAGAAACAGTGATTTCAGTCATGTAAACATACAAACGATTTTCGTTGAAAACGACAAGAGCTGAAAACTTATGACAGACACAGTAATTAGTAATAGTAGCACACGGATTTTCTTCCATCCCGCTTTATAAGATTGGTAAGATTCACACAGAAAAAGGTTTGCATAGCCTCAATAAATTAAGCTGAAAGGATGATTTTCTATTCCAACTAAACAGTGCTTAAAGGTTTTATTGTGCAAATCGCTACGATTGATGAGAAATTGAGATATTCTACATTTCGAAAAGTAATAACTTTGGAGTGAACAGTGATCAGCACTGGTTGAAAAATTAATCACTCAAGAAAAAGGTTATTATTTCATATTTTGTTGGGATATAACAAACGACAATCATTTAAAGTCAATAACTGACAAAAAATTCGTGAATCGGACATCTCATAAAGTTCACATATTTAAAGAAACTTTATCCAATCACATTGAATGTTGGCTAAGATATTTTTCAGCACTCGGCCCATATATATATATTAAGCAAGTGTTTCCAAAACCTTTTGTCGGCATATTTACTGACTCGATTGCCGCCAAGCCATACAAATTCGTTAACTTCGGTTACCCATTTAGTACATTATTGAGATATAATGTTACACACTGACAAATAGAAATAGGAATAAAAATAATTAGAAAAAGTAAAGCTATAATGAGACATCTTTAATAAAATCTGCTCTCCACTCTCTAAATTGAAGAATAAAAAGATTCGGAGATTAAAAGTGCCTAACGACTTTATAGTTATACCACCTATCAAATTAACAAAACTATTTTGGATGTATCCAAATCTGTAGTGAAATAATCACTGTTCACAAAATTATTATCATTATATAATTATCAAAGTCATATTATTATGAATAAGTCATATTAGTGAGTAATAAACAAAATGATTAGAATTTAATAATAAAAATAATATTAATGGAGATCAACACTAAAACATTGCGATAATGATAATTAATTTTAATTATAAATTTATAATAATAATGTTTGGAATATTAGTATTAATTAATTATTTTGTCATTAGTTATTAATAAGCAAAAGATTTATTGTTTTAGTTAAAAATTAATTGATAACATTATTAAAATTAAAACGATGATTGATTTATTATTTTTTAAAATTGATTATTTAATTTTATTAATAATTTTAATAAATCAATTTTCAAAATTTATAACATGAATATTGTATTAATGAATATATAATATTGATTAATATAATTCTAATATGAATATATAATAAAATCATTAATATAATTATAATCAATTAGTTATCAATTAAAAATCACAATTATAATTGTTAGGATGCAGATGCCGATCGCCAAATTAAAGAAAATTTGATCGAGTCTCTGAACAATAGGGTGACAGAAAAATTGGAAGAATTAAGGGAAAGTATGACAACATAACAATTTCTTCAGTCAATAATTGGATTATTTTTAAAGTAAATAAGGAAATTTCAGACAAGCATCAAATAGTGTCCCAACTGAACAGTGAACTTCGACAAAAGGAAAGTATGACCGAATCGGGATTTCATGGAAAATCTGGACCTGATAGACCTAAATCAGCATTGGCTTTTACTAACCACTTGAGCCCTTTTAAAAATCTTTTGCCTCAGTCTCGAAGGAGTGATACGAACTTATTTCATCACCAAAATGGAACAAGTCCAAGTTATGCTGATCAGTTTTTGGAAAAAGTAGAAAATTTGTCCGAATTACAGAAGGAAGCAGAGGAACTTAGACGACAAGTTATTATTATTATTGTTTATCTTAAATTTCAAAATTTTGATTATTAATAGGCTGATGCATAACTGTCCGTCGTTTATTTAAAAATATTGTTTATTTTTAATAATTATTGATTATTATTGATAATTGACATTATTCGTCTATTATAAGGAAATAAGATGTGTGTCAAAAATCATATGCTCATTCGTCATATCATCCTTTAACACTTCGGAAAAGGAACAATTATCAAAAGACAATTCCGAGAATGGTTATCGTGCTTCTAATCAAGTGAAGAACAACCTAGGAAGAGGTTAACCATCGGATTTCAATACCAGAATCATTAAAAGTCATAGAAGACGACGAAACCATTAGAACTCGAATGTTGGCCGAAGATCTTAACGTTAAATAATGAACTTTCGCTCGTCATCTCAAGAAGCTCGGTAAAAATGTAGAAATTGTCTGGATGGACACAAGAACAAGGCTGACTTTGTAACATTACAAGGGAAATCCATTCCATTGAAACTTGTGTCTGGGATGAATCGTGGATTCTTTTCAGAAAAAAAGGTTTCAGTTTCACATTATGTTTCCCCCAAGAGATTACCGATTACAGTCTGTTCACTGTAAGAAAGCACTTTGGTGTGTCTGATGTACAGAAGTGGAATCATCTACTGGAAGATAATTTCAAACGGAATTTGTTATTGGTGGAACAACGAGAATGAAAGACAATAGTTGCGGATTCCGGACAAAAGTGGTAAACGGAAATTCAACACCAACAGCGATGTCTACGTGGTGCAACTCGACAGGCTTTTTGCTACAATTGAGATGACACGAATGCAGAAAATAATCAGATTGCCTTTTACCACAATAATTCACGTCCGTTCATCCAATCCATAACCAGTAAGAGTTTGGAATACACTTCCATACTCAATACATTTACACACGAAGACCCAACGGACTACCACATAAATCGATCAATGAAAAACTGACAAAATAACAAAATTTACAAATATGTGATGACAAGGTGACCGATGTCAAGTGTGGACGATTGCCTCTTAAAATCGTGACATCGTTGCTCGAGTCTTCCAAGAAAATTGGAAGCTTTTATGGAAGTCGAGGGTGAATATCGTCCAGAATAATTATCTAACCATGTATTTGTTAAATATATTTGTTGTCTCCAATAACAATTTGCTAGACAACGGCGGATGAATATGCATCAACGCATTAATACATAACATAAAAGAGTCTCTCAGTTCATCAATAAAAAGTGAACTGAATCTCGTAAAAATTTTTATATTTTATTTTTAATGTTTTAATCCAATGATTTCAGATCTAATGCGATTAATTTTGTATTGGTGTTTGGTTGGTAGATTAATAATGAGCAGTAATTAAGCGCAAGTAATAGGTTGCGAACAGTTTGTCCTGAAACTGGTTCCGTGATCATGATATGCATAAAAATACGAATTATATTTATTACCTCATCATCAATCTTTGACAAAAAGGAACACTTTAAAATTTGTTACAGTGCACATCTTTCCAAGTATCAATTTAAAAGGAAAAGAAAATCGCAGTTTCAGGACGAAGTAAAATTCGGAGAATCATTTCAACTTTCAATTAAAAAAATCATCACTTCTGTTGATTGAACTTAATGAAAAATGTTACCATAGTTACATTTCACACATTGGTGATATTTAATGTTTGAATAAATGTAGCAGCTGAGGTTTTTCGTTTTTCTTATTTCAGCTCGCAATTTTGGAATAGAAAACGGAAACAAATCAATAAATAATCTAGACCAACGGGTTGATTATTCAATCGAGATGTGATTAATGATTACCGGCCTGTCTAATAGGTTTCCGACGATGTTGTGATTAGACGGCGAAAAAGTCATACAGTTTAAATAATATTAAATTTGTTTAAATATTTTAATTAAATTAATTCTCATAGTTTTATAATAACTGCATTCAAATTGCTCATATTTGATTGGAGCCAGACGTATTTTTGATAAATGAATAGAAATGTATTTAACTTTTGAATCTGCACAAACAAACACACTTCTATAGAAGAATAAAGAATGGAATGAACCAATTATTTTCAGTAGTTATTATCTTTAATTAGTATACTGATAGAATTGAATTATTGATTTCAATCGGATAATCGATTTAACTATAATGAAGTTAAATGAACAACGTCGTGATTGATTTTTTTATATGAACGAAATAGCGACTTGAAGAGAGCAGACATTGTCAAACTTTTTGAATCTCTGGGTTTCAATTTGTTAGAATGTAGTTCTTCGTTTTTTCAATTTTGCATTGAAACTTCTATGCCGATTCAAAAATTTATACGTTATCTTTAGAATGGATATAAATAAAGAAATTCAAAACTTCAAAATTTATATTTTTTAAATCTTTGGGTTTCTGGTATTCAAACATGTGTGTCACAGAGAAATAGTTTCATAAATTAAAATTATGAAGTTGTAATTACAAAATCGAAATAAATAATCATTAGATTAATTTAAATAATTAAATCGATTTTCTGTTTTACAACATTCTAATTCCGATCATGTTTATATATATTTTCTTCTTAACATTGATACGTGGTTAAATTGTGACATGCTAACTGTGAAAGGGAAAGATGGTTGCATTACTATTGGAAGAATGAAGCAGGTAAGTAAAGAATTTAAAGAATGAAATGAGGATGTTAGGGAGAAAGTGACGGTGACTTCTGATAAGATTATTCAAAAAAGGAAGCAATTTCTTAATAATTTGCTCATAACTTAGGACTTAATACGTTTCTTTAACCGGTTTCTTTCAAATGGATTTATCAAATCAAAATAAAACATGATACTACAGTTGTCGATGGATTATTATCCATGAAAGATAGATTTATTTATGTCTTGTTCTGATATAAGTAATAATGGATTTTAGGTGACCATTAGGGAACGGACACTTATTAGTCGTGATTATAAATTTTTCTAAATAAATTACCATCTCTTGAAATTCATAACGAAGAGTATGGTACATGTCTTTTTCTTCCGAAACTTTCCAAGGAAACAGATTAAAACAACTGTAACCTGTGACTCTTCTTAGTGTCTCCCGTTGAAGATATACTTCACAAAGAGGGGAAAGATTTAACATTGATCTGCAAAGGATTGTTCGTAATTACTTCTGAGAATATTAATTTTGTGATTCTTTAAATTTGTTTCTACTACCATTCTTGGTTGACCTAGTAAATCTAATGACAGATGGAATCAACCGAGAGAGAATCCAATAATCAGCAGAAAGACATTGTTTATCTGCGCAATCAGCTGGAGCTTCTAAGAACGGCAGACCCAAACATGGCTCGTCATATTGAAGCGGAAGTCAAGGAAAAGGTTTACAATTTTAAATCGATTTTTAGATTATGATTATTATTATTATTATAATTATTATTATTATAATTATAATTATTATTAATATAATTATGATTATTAATATTATTATGATTATTATTAATATAATTATGATTATTAATATTATTATGATAATAATAATAATAATTATTATTATAAATAAAATTTCTTGACATAAAGTTGTAATAAATGAAAATTATTGCACCTGGTTGAAATTAGGAATTGCACGTGGATGAGAATGTGAAGCTTTATGAAACTTTATCAAAGCGTCTTGATCAACTGTCTGAGGCCATCGAAGAATCCATGAACGATATTCGAGAATTGGAATTGAAATTAATTGAGGACAATCAATATTTTACTGAGGAAATGAGACAGAAAATCAACTTTGCTCTCGCTCAGATCGCGGTATGATATTAAATATGGGTGTGAAATATTGAGAAAAGAGTGTTAATGTCCTTATTAACATTTCAGCAATCATTGCCAAATAAAACTCACGAAAACTACAGAAAGATTCTCAATCATTATCGAGCTATAGAGGCGGAAAATGAGCAATTGCGAAACGAGATCAACAAACAGCAGAAAGAAATCGAAGTTTTGCACTCGAACATCCAAAACGAGCAACCAAATTCTCAGCGATCAGCACGTCTAATCGATACAGAAGTGGAAAACCTTCGACAAGAGCTTAATAGATTAAGGCAGGAAGCTATGGTAACTTTTAAAGCCTTTTTATTTTATATCATTTCCTCAATCAATATATTTTATAATTATTATTATTATTATTATTCTTATTATTATTATTATTATTATTATTATTCTTATTATTATTATTATTATTATTAT
>JBBMKC010221018.1:0-22476 GCA_037834085.1 Bipalium vagum
TATAAAATTGAAAATTAAATTAAAATTTATGGAATTAGTTACTAATTATTAGTAGGTTTTCAATATTACTTTGATTACTTTAAAATTAACATTAACATTGTTCAATTTAATTTTTGACCATTTTAAAGTTTAATTTGAATTTATTTTATATTTTCAAAAAATGTTCCGCGACCCCAACGAAACCCGTCGCGACCCCAAATGGGTATGAATATATCAAAACTTATTAGTTATCAAGCAAATTTTAAGACATAGATGGCAACTCTGGAATTTAATAATTGGGTTATAAATTTTAATAGTGATATGATAATTCAAAAGAGAAAAGCTATCTTAATTTTGGATAATGCACCTTGCCATAAGAATTTCATATTATCCAATGTACAGTTATTATTCCTGCCAAAGAATTCAACTGCAACTTTACAACCTCTTGATGCTGGAATAATTCGAGTATTCAAATGTTATTATAAAAAGTTTTTGAGAAAACTACTGGACATACAAGAACTTCATGATAAAATGATGTGAGTCTTTCAGATTTTATATACATATAGATAATACAGAAATCATGGAACGATATTCGTACTTGTAAATTGTTGGAATCGTGCTAGATTAATCACCCTTGAAACCTCCTTGCCTAAATCTGACATTGATTTAGTATTGCAAGATATTCAGATTTTATCGATAAAATCAACTTAGAATCTCCATTATCAGTCGATGAATATGTCTGCCTTGATGATAATATTGACATTTGAGAAGAGCTGTATACGGAAGAGATTGTTGGAATTGTTAAATCAACGAATAATTTATATTCAGATGAAGAAGAATCTGTCAATGAACTAGTGAATATTCTTTGTTCAAATAATGCATCAGCTGATGAAAATTTCAAACTATTTTATGAAGTTTGAAGAAAACACCAAATTACTTTGCAGCGACCCTGAAACAAAGAACATTGATTGAATACTTTAAATAAAATATTACATTTGGAACGTGACCTCAGTTTTTTTTAACTAATAATAACTATTAAATAACTTTAAAATGTCATAACAATATTTTAGTTATTACGTTATTACACAATCTACAATCCCCGCTGTTAAGGGCACCCGGGCATAAGAGACATTTTAACGCTGTACGAACCTGTTCCTTATAACGGGGTTTAGCTGTATAAGATTTTTAAGTATTTTGATAATTTTAATTTTCTAGAATAAAAATTCGAGAAAATTATTTTTAAATTAATTATTAGCGTGAGATCAATTGAAAATTAGTCGGGAGATGTAGCTTAGTTGTCAGAGCAGTCTATGCGCAGGTGAACGGGATTTGAACCCAGTATATCCGATTAATTTTCAACTAAAAATTAGTTATCACTATTTTTACCTCAATTATTTATCCTTAAAAATCTGTTACTTTGACATTTATTGTAAGACTCAAAATGTGAGAAATCTATTTTCTTTATTATTATATAATATCTCTATATAGATTTCATTTACCAAATTCTTTTGACGTCAAAATTTTTTCCGTTTGAGTTCAAATTACCATCATTATCGAAAGTCCTTCCTTGAAACTAATTTTGCCTTAGAGCTCAGTTTACTTGACCTGATCCAATAGATGAACCTGGTATTGTATTTGCTTCATTTAATGTAGTCTAAATAAGTCTAATGGAATCTAAAATAAGTCAACTCTCTTCAAATTTCACAAAGGGGAGTATATAACTCGACCTAATCATATTATTTCAGATTACGGATCCTGGTCTCGCGATTTGGTTTTAGGCTATTGACACTGAGAAGCTTAGATAAATGAGATGTTTTAATATGTTTATTCAGTTACTTTCTGACAATATTTTGATAAATATTCAATTATATTTTTTGCACATTATTAAAATAAAATGATTTCTTAAATTAATAATAATATTATGCTACCATTAACGATTTTCTTCATAATTTATTAAAAAAAAACTAAACCTCTTTATAAAAAAGAAATTTAACGTGCCTAATCTAATATATGTATATCTTTTAATTTCAGCATATCCACACTCAATTGCCAATTGTTCATTGTCTAGTAAAAGTCAAATACCGTCAGAATCTAAGTGTACATCTATTCCTACAGGTTATCAAAATATTGTTTTAAAAAAACTTAATAAAAATAATATATTATATAGGATGTCTAAAAAATAAGTGTCCGATTTTGTAGCTCTGCAATATATATCATAATTGAATACAGAAAATGAAATAATTTAATTGGAAAATCTGTGGGGGATAGAGAAGAAAATTAAATTTAAAGACTTACAAACAAATTGGAGATAATTTAAAGTGTAGAACAATGAATTGCATCCCTTCTGATTTATGAAAAAAGATGTTTTCTATGTCCAATATGCTAAGAGAACTTAAACTAAAAAGTACAGACGGATAAAATATTAAGTATTTGTTCCAGTTTGTGCATTTTTTCAAATTTGCCCCATTTAAGGAAAAGTAAAATTGTTTTTCTGGTAGCTAAGACGAAATCAGTCACATTAGTCATACGACATGTAGAGGGCTTGAAATTGAGAGAGATACAGTGAGGATAATTTTTAAAAAATCAAAGAGACTAGGACTGTTGTTGATCTTTGAAAGTTGGGAATACCATCAATAGAAGATAAAAAATTTGCAAAATAAATCCGGTTTACGAAGAAACACCTACGACATCATTAAGAATTGCTGCTAAGGATTTTGGATACAGTTTTAAAGCTGTACATATTGTAATACGAAAAGATCTTCAACTTTATCTAGAGAAGATTCAAATCATCCCTAAGATACATGAATTGCAACTTGCAAAAGCCTACATAATGACATCGACAGTAATCCCTCTTTTCTTCCAATCTAATACCATTTGATTTCTTTCTCTAGGTAGACCTAAAAACCAAGGTATATAGAAGAAAACCTGAAAGATATTTTTCAAATGGGACAACTCGAATATCACCAGAAATCTGTGAAATGTTATGAATCCCCTTAACAATCGTTGACATAAATTTATTAAAGTTACTGATCATTGACTGTAAAAATATTAAATTTTAATAAATAAAAGTTCCTTTATCAAAATTTGTAGTCTTAAGGTTGAATATATCTTGAGCATATTATAAAATCGGATACTTACTTTATACGTACTCCATTTTGATATTTTTACAAATGATTTTAATTGTTTTGAAATTTAAATAAAATTTTCGAAAAAATATTTGCGAATCCAATTTCGGTAAATTAAGATTAGAAAGACAGCACTGAAATAAAAACTATTAATTTAAAACAAAAATCTTCTTAAGAAAATATATATTAATAAAATAAGTTTAGAAAACAAAAATAAATGAGACTTCTCGTAAATATTTTTTAAAAATCTGTAGAATGAAAAATGATAACAATTATTCTTTTATTAAATTTTCTTTTAATAATATAGGGGACCCAAAAAATCATTTTAAAAATTAAATTTATTTTAGAAATGATATAGCATTTAATGACCAATTTTCATTCCAAATAGTGACCATAACAAAACATAAAAGAAGTGATATTCTTGAATACTTGAGGGTTAGCGTTGTCCAGCATAATTCTGAAGTTTCCAGGTTTTGTAGGAACTCAATGTGACGGTCAGTATTATTTGATGAGTATCATGGCTCGTAATGCTTTGCTAGTATTCATTTATTAAATATAAAATATATTTCATAGTATAAAATGTTTCACACAAAATATAAAGGAGTGATTAGAAACGCTATTTTTGGGTCCACCTATGTGATATATTCTCAATCAGATTTTCTAATGAAAATATTTCTATATTATTCACCCTGTGAGCGCTGCAATAGCGAAAACCATTTTATGTCTTATGACCTGTCTGAAAGTATAAAAATGTTATAAACATCAAAAATGTATTACAAAACGCATTTGGTTAATTTCCAAACAAAAATAAAGAAATGGAAGACATGGGATGGTTTCTGAATTGAACTTAAACATCATATGATAATTTTTGTCCTTTTTAATGTTTATGGGAAGAAAGTTTTAGTTTCCAAAATGCGAATAATAAATCTCATCATATATTTTATATTAACATTAAATAATCCATCCCAAAAGAACTTTTTTCAATAATAATAAATAATAAATTATAAATTATAAATTATAAATTATAAATGAATATATATATTTGCTTATGGTGATTAAAGTATTAAAATTTTAAGTAATACTTTATATTTCAATTTATTTAACATTCAATTCAGGTCCAGAGGGCTGTAACCTCTTTATTTATCATTTGCCACAAGAGATTGGAGATTTGCAACTATATCAAATTTTTATGCATTTTGGTAACATCATAAGTTCCAAGGTTTATGTTGACAGAGCTACTAATCAAAGCAAATGTTTTGGTTTATTTTGTTTATTTTATTTAATCAAAACTATGCAATGTTTCATATTAAATTTTAAATTTAGAATATGAGAAAGATATTTTAAGCTATTGTATATGTGTGATCATGTTCATAAGTGTTAAAAGGTAAAATTATTACGAAAAACTGAGAAAAAATTACATATTTACATTTATATATATACTTTGTACCTACTTTACTTTTTTTACAGATTTCTAACATTAGTAATTTATGTATCCTCATCTTTGGATGCTCATTCATTGATCCGTATCTGATTCCATTAAATTGTTGCATTCTTCGTTTGTAAGTTGATTCCAATATTCACTGAAACGTTGACGAAGTTAATGGTGAATGATCATAAAAAAATATGATTTGACTCAAGATTTCCCTTATATGCTCTGTGAGGCTTAAATCTGAAGATCATGGAATAATTCCGATTTCTTTTAGGGAATTTTTTGAGACAAATATGATTTGTGCCCTCGCATTATCTGGAATAAATATTATGTTTGGTGTAATGTGTAAAGAGAAAAAATGTCAACATTAACAATCTCTGCACTGTAAAACTCTGAATTCAGAATTCTATCAATAAAAATCGATGTTAATTTGAAGTCAAACCCAATAAAATATTAAACTATCACTATCTTCATCATACCGATCATGCTTCGCAATTCACTTCATCTGTCCAAAATCTGACAATCATCCGGACCATTATATCACTAAAGTCCCGTCCAAACGCGAATCTACAAAATAGAAAATTGTATTCCAATATACTTATCCTTCATCCTTGCGCTCTTTGAACGCCATTAACTGAGCACGTCGGTGAAAAGGTAATATGAGAATTATAATCAATGGTAGAATAGAGCTAAATTGAAGAGTACACTTATGAAATACGTTTATTATACAAGTATTGTACTAGGTCTTTTAACAGTAAAACCGGCATGTAGAATTTGATATGGAACATATCGATTTTTTTGCGCATTTGATTAAAATCCACTCATCTCTATCTTTAGTCTCACTGGGTCTGGTCAGTATGGAATGATTGTCACATGAATTTGTGACTTGCTATTTATTCCATACATACTGGAAATCACATTTAAATGTCCAAAAGTATCCAAAATAATCCACCTAATAAACTGATAATGTGACAGTCACAGTTCACTTCTTGAGTTCTTAGTCATTTTTATTGTTTTGGAATGGATATATTAAAACTCAATTAAGCATGTATATTACATTTAATAATAAAAAGTGTTTTTTCTTTATTTTTTGTAATAAAGATTACCTGCTAAGCTCTTATGAACATAAATATATTTACATTTGCTTATTTTGTTTTCTATAAATTCACGTCATATTGGTTTTTAAGTAATTGTTGTCACTTTTAATATTTAGATTAACTAAAAATTGTAATTTATTATTTTTCAGATTATTTTTCACAAAAAGAAAAACTTTAAACGAAAAAAAATTAAAAATATATTGTTTTTTATAATATCACCCCATTCACAAAGTAATTTCATAACGTCCTCGTCATAAAAATCTACTGGCAAATCAAATCGAAACAATACACATCTTTTGATATTATGTTACACCAGATCGCACCATTTCAAAATGCATGATACTCCCAGCGGGTCATCAAACATTTAACATTATTCTTTCTTTCACGAATATTCTATTTTTAATGATTTAGAAAAAAATTTTTACGCCTGAAGTTGTTGTATTTATTTATCGTTATCATACTATTCAGGAAGTCTTTATTTTCTTATTAGGAAATGAGTATTTTTTACATTAAAACTAGCTTTTCTTTTATTGGTAAGTTCGAGAGGCGTTCTTATTTTACTGTTTTATATATCTTTAAATGTCGGAGAATTGTTTCTTCATGGAATCGGGACTCATTTCAACCAATGTCAGTCAGTATTCTCAACCGACTACAGTTCTATTTAGGATCGACTGATTATTCAAAATTTGCAGCACTTTGAATTGCAAAAAAACGATCTCTGACAATTTCTGAAATAAACAGGTTTCGAATAGAATAGATTAATTGATCTTGAGAATGACGACGTTTTACTATTTTGAAATTTCTAAATCATACAATGTCATATGTGGTCTTCAATCGGCATCATGTTCTATGGATTTTATAAATATTCAAATTACTCAAAAATTTTAAGCATTAAACTTCATAATATCGCCAAAACCAGATTTTTTGATGTGTTTAAACAATTTTTTAATAAATTTACTGTTAATTATTAAAAAAGAACTATATTATTTGTTTGTCGACCTAATTATTTTTTTTATAATGATAATAAAAATATTTACACAAATTAATTTTCCACTGAATAATTAACAGATTTAATTAACTTAATGAAATGATTTTTAATTGTGAAAACGTGTCATTTTTGTTAAAATTGTTTTTATTTTACAGTAGTAATATTTTTTAATAAAAACGATTTAGTCATTGTTAAATAACCTAATTCACATATTTTAATCATTATAAAATAATTTTTAAAAAAGTAATTATATTTTACTTTTAATAAAGATTATATTTTACTTTTAATAAAGATTATATTTTTAATAATATTTAGAGCTGAAAAAGATAATAATAATTTTTACAATATTTTTAATATTATTGGACCAATGTTATATAATTTAATTTTTATATTATTAGTAAATCTTATCAAATTTGTAATATTAATTAAATTATATATTATCAAGGCTTTGTAAGCTATGAGGATCCATCATGTGCCAATGCCGCCATTAAGTCCATGAATGGATATCATATTGGAACTAAAAGATTAAAAGTTCAGCTGAAAAAACCCAAAGGTAACATAATTATGTTCAATGTATTGTTTAATAAACAATATATATTATACAAATTATTTTTTATTATATATAAAGAATATATAATATATAATATATAAAGAATAACATTTAAATAATAAAAAGTAATATATATCTAAAATATATCTTATAAGCTATTTTTAAATTAATTTTTAAAATCTTTTTTTCTTTGCACGAAAAATTATAATTAATACTTTTGAAAAAAAAATAAAACTAGAAAATTATCTAGAAAGCGCTGTTGATGGACAAAAAGGGGGTCAGGTTTCTGCAGCTGTTGCAAATATCAAACAAGTATTTTGGTTTAACAGTGCATGAAAGTCGATTTTGATTTACACTTCCTAGAAAATGTTGTGATCAATAATTTATATTTTAATATGTATATTTGTTGTGTCTTTTATGAACAGATTAATTAAATAACATGATCTAATTAACAACCGAACTCGATATTATATATATTATTTTATTTTATTATATAAACTTAATCTTAAAAGATAGTTTATATTTTTTATGAACAATAAACATTTTAAAAATATAATATTCATTATAGGGAGTTGCTCGAACAATTTGTTTAGATGAATTTTTTAGATAGGATTTCACACCTAAATTAACAATTAGTTAATGTTTATAATTTAAAGTTCTATTAGATATTTGTAGTTAATTTTGTAATATAAAAATTTTAAATAGAAAAGGCATTATAAATGTTGATAATTTTTTGAAAAATAATTTAGTCAATGAAGGTCCATTTTAAAAAAAGGTTTTTTTTAAATAATCGAAATTACGAAAATACATTTTTTTGCTTTGGATAGTGAAAAATTATAATATATATTTTAATCTTTTGAACAAAATCAATTTATTTTTCAAATAATCGTGTTTTATCAATTTAAAATCAAACATGTTTCGAACTTTCCACCAGTCAGTCATTTGGTATTATGATAATGTCCTTTTTAATTAAAATATTATTCTAAATTATGATCAGTTTAAAAATTTTTTATTTTCAATGTTTTCAGAATACACACTGACAACCCAGTGCTTTTTACATTTTTAAGTTTGAATGTTAATCTCTGATTGTTGTTCTTTTATTAATGTTCTTCTTCTGTTGATATCTTGAAATGTCGCAATACTTTTGAAAATATCCGTGTTTGTAAGATCAATATCATTTTCATTCTCGAATATTAAAACACATCAATAAATTTTGAGGCTTAATTGTTTACTTCAGTGATATTTTTCGATTTTCATTCCAAGTTATTTATGAATACTGATGACAGTCTTGGACCCCATTAGTAATCCATTTGTTTGTTTATGTCACTCACTATTAAATATAAAAGATTACTTTGTACTAGATTCTTGTAACTGCCGCAGAGTTATATTATCCATGATTATTTTAATTCAATTCTTCTTCAACAAATCAATGAATAGATACAAAAGATTTACAAAATCAAAAAAACTTAAAAATTGGTCAGACATTACATAGAAATCTATGTTAAGATCACCTTTGATTTCATACAAGAATTTGTTTCTTAGTATCTTTAAAAAGAAAATAATTCTAAACTAAGAAAATTCAGTTTAAGATGAATTGATTGAAGCAGACTTTGAATATTGAAGACATTTTTTCTTTTTTAATAGAAAAAGAGTAATATGTTTCATAATTTTGTTCTTTAGACTGTAAAGAGTTACCTAAAAGTTATTATTAAGGGTTTGCCACCACAGATCTTTTTCATTGAATATCAGTAGCACAGATAGCCATTTATTCCAAATATTATATTTAGAATTTATGGAACAGATATTCAGATACCGTAAAATAATTTTGCAGAGAAACAAAGTTTTCTTTCAATATCACATCAAACTGATACTTGGAAAATCGCTGCAGTCGGTAATTCTCAATAGGAATTATTTTTAAAAATATTGATTTCATTTTATAAACACAAAATGTATATGTAAAAAAGCTGAGTGCTATTTGTCCCCTCCATATTTATGTCATAATTCAGGATTATATTTTATTAATTTTATTTAAAACCTTCACAATTTTCAGATTCTCAAAGTAATATTATCATTTTGACTATTACTTAATAAATATCAATAATAAATTGAGATAATATTTTATTTCAGATCTGTGTCGCCCATATAAATTGACGAAAATTAACAGCCCAAAATGATTGTTCACTTATTCTAAAATATGAATTGAAAACCAATGATTTTTATGAATGTTTTTAGGTGCTTATTTAAACAAAAATATTAAATAATTGGTTACGGAAATTATTTGATAAAATTTATCAACAAGCATTTATTTTATTTTATTTTATTTACGCTTATTAATGTGAAGGAATCTAATATCTGAATTAAATCTTGAAATTGTCTTAACCTTTTTTCATTATATTGTTTCTCGATTTCTAGAAATTTTAAATTTTTTGAAAAAAAACTTAAATAATAATTTTTAAAAGTCTTTGTTGAAATACATTTTACAAATGACCCTGTCCATAATAACATGTTCATGTTCATATTCATTATCCATAATCACATTCATCATTTATAATCATAATCATAATCATAATCATAACCATAATAATAATCATATTCATATTCATATCCATATTCATATCCATATTCATATTCATATTCATATTGATGTTCATATTCATATTCATATTCATATTCATAAAAACATATTTAAAGTAGGTCTTTATTCGAAAATGAAAATTCTAAGTAATAAGGACTCAATTTATGGGACAAAAATACAGCTATAACCATTACATATTCTTAGATTGAAATTAAAACAAATTAAAATATTTTTTTAAAAATGTCACCATAAATGAGTTTAATTATGAATTTAGAAAATATCATACACTTTTATAACAATGACAGTAGCTAAAATATTGAACGGTTATATTTACCTCAGATGTTTGCTTAAGTTCAAAAAAACATTTTAAACAATTGAAAAAAAAACAGTTTATTTATTTACTTTAAAAACTTTTTACTGAGCATATTTATATGGTTATTTTAATGATCATTATTTCATTGTTATAACTTTTAATAATAACTTTTCATTTATAACTATTTTATTTTATTTATTATTTCTCATTATTAATTATAAATTAATTTATTTTTTACTTTATATTTATTATTTTTCATTCTTAACTATTTAAAATTTTTATTTTATTTTAAATATTTTTATTTAATCATTTAAAAATCTTCAAAAGTATTTCCATGTTTACCTTTTGTTATATTTTAAAATTTATTTCACAAATATTACAATAACATGTTTTTATTATTTTTAAAATAAAAATACATTTCATAGAAATACATTTTTCTGTCATTAATTTGTTTTTTCATTATTACGTTATTCACAACTTCTTTCAATTTTGATTTTAAAATATTTACTTGTTTGATGATTATTGTCAATTTTTTCTAATTATTTTAATTATTTTTTAATTGGATTACCAATAAAGAGTCGATTGATTATGTTTGATTCAATTTTGAAATATTATAGTCTTAAATAATATATAAAACGAAGATTTCTGAAAAATCAAAACAATGATTCCAAAAGCAATGCAAGATAATATCGTGTATTAATTCCAATGTCTTGAATGTGATCATCTATAAATAGGGGAGACATAACGTCACCTAAAGAGACAAATTAGTGAGCATTCTCAAAAAGTAGTACAAGTAAAGTGTTGGATCATATTGTTAGTTGCAAAGAAAGACAAGGAAATAAATATGCCAATGAAAATGAGTTTAGTGTAGTAATGAACACCTTTGATACTGATGAAGAAAGAAAATATGCAAATCATTAGTAATTAAAAATCTAAAACCAGAAATGAGTTCACAAAAATGAAGAAAGCAGGAATCAATGGATGAATAATGCTTACTTTAATTAAAATTTTTTTAAATTTTTAAAAATATTAAAAATGGTATTTTTAAAATTTTT
The DNA here is from genome assembly GCA_037834085.1 of Bipalium vagum. NCBI lineage: Eukaryota > Metazoa > Platyhelminthes > Tricladida > Geoplanidae > Bipalium > Bipalium vagum. The sequence continues at coordinate 11,112 of JBBMKC010221018.1, forward strand.
AGAATTAATTAAGGTTTTTTTTAGTTTTGTCCAATATTTTTGTAGACAAGTTTATTAAAATCATGACAGTGATATCATTGTAAAATAGACATTGAAGAAGAAATAAAATTAACTGAAGAAGATTTGAAAGAAGAGATCGAAAGATGTTGAAAGATAGTATTATAAATAAAATTTTGTGTGTTCAAAACATTTTTTAAAAACCATATAGTTGAAAAATAAAAAATTATTGCTCACTAGATTATATATATGGCAGTATTGGTAAAAATCAATCTTTTTAGTAAAAAAAATAACATAACTTTTTGGTCAAATAAAAATATTATAAACATTAATTATGTTTATTGTTATAACTATTATTATTATAATTTATTTCATCTTGTCTGTAACGTAATTAATATTAACTTCGATACAAATTTTATTTTTTCGAAAAGAATGAAATGGGAGGAAAATAATAAATATCTTTTCAGAATGTATAAAAAAATTAATATTAACACCGAAGTGCAAATATTGTGCGTGTAAGAAGGAGGATTTACTGCTAATTACTGATTTCACTAAAGAATTATGAACAATTTTATGAAATGTGAAAATTAATTGGGAAATGCTTCGGGAATCATTAGAAATTTCCTCACAGTTGACTTCTTCGTTTTGGCTGGTCAGCAGATTTAGGAAAAAGAAAATCATAAACAATCTTTGTTTTAATTAAAAAAATTTTGATCAAAATTCTAATTAACATAAAAATTAAATATTTTTTCAGACGACACAATCACAGCACTGTTGTTTTCGCTTCTATATTACATATGGAAACTGAACTGAATTTGAATCGATTTAGAAATAGAAATATATGGGAAAATAATTTTATATTTTTAATATTTAAAAATGAATATTTGCAGAAAAATTCAAGAAAGCTGAAGAAAATTAAAAATATTAGATAGACAAATGCAGAAAATATTGAAAATATTACAAAAATCAATAATTTTTAAAATTTTCTTTCAATATTAAGTGCATCATATTTCGAAATATACCGATAATATAATTATTTAGTGAACAAGTTTCAAATGTTGAAGGATATATTTCCAAAAAAATTCAAAACAATTAAAATAAGTATATTAAATATTTTTAAAAAGAGATAAAAAATATGTTGCATTTCTAAAGATATATTTTCACAGTGACATCAAAAAAATCACAAGATAGACAAAGATGTGAACAAATTAAAATTGAAATTAAAAACATTGATTGAAAGGTTTAGATAACGATTTAGCTAATAATAATTACTGATAATTAATAAATCAATAATAATAAAATATTTTGAAATGAATTTCAATTGGGTTAGGGTTTTATTGTACAATTTTGTTCACTGTCTCGAGTACATTAAAGCTGAATAATAATGGGATTTTTTAGTACTAATTTGATTGACAGATATTTTTTATTCTTCAATTTATCAAACTACACTCCGTTTTACATACATCGGGTTTTTTAATTAACAATAAAAAAGGTTTCATAAGTCAGTTTTATAGGAAATTCACAGCTTGGAAGTATTTACAATAAACTGTTTTAGATAAATCTGTCCCAGCTGTTGAATTCGCTTTTCCCCAATGAAAACCGTGGCATTTTTGTATGATTTTTAAGATGTTGTGTGATTTTATATTATAAATGTTGTTATATTTCGTTACATAATGATAATTTTTATTTTATTAATTTACGAAGTCCAATATTTTCACAAGAATGAAACTTCCACGTTAAATGGGTTTTTGGAAGAAATTTGATATGGTTTTTTCAATATTATTAAGTACTAAATGTGTATAATACCTTACATAATAACACCTTGCAGATAACTAAAATTTAATCCTTTAATTGTCCCATAAAAATGAAGCTTTTTGTTGAAAAGTGTCAACTGGTAATTTTTATTTTACTAGGCGAAATGCACAGGAAAAAAATCCATGGTTTTGACAGACATTAATGTAGCACTATTATTTAGCTATTATTTTTAGTTCCATTTTTATACCATTCTGCAGATCTTAAGTTGAAATCTTAGGTAGTTTCTCGTGAAGAGATTCTTTTTTTTCAAAGTTCCGTCCTCGGAGAGAATGTGACATTGAAAAATGAAAGTCTGAAACTGAGAAATCAAACAAGTATGATGAATATTGTAATAGTTCTATGGACACTCAAAAAGTCCCAAATATAACCATACAATTTTTTTGCCTTTAAAACAATTATTTTTGTGAGTTGAAATAAATATGTCCATGATTATTTGCGTATTTATATATATTAATAATTTGCACATGTTAAAGAAAAATTCCAAAACATATAAACGATAAAAACAATTATTATTATTATTATTATTATTATTATTATTCACAAAAATATATAAAATATGACAAAAATAATGTAGCAACTGAAAGTTACTAAAAATAGATTAGGAGTAAAAATAAAATACTAAAAATTATTTTTAGTAAATTAATAAAAAATGTATATTAAATTATAAATATAATTAAGACAAATATTATTGGGTTGGAAACAAAGTTTCCTGACTAAACTTATGTATAACAAAAAAATATTAAGTATTTATTGATTTCTATAAGTATGTAAGTTTATTTATAGATGTAAGCACACTCAGAGTTCAGTTGAAAAATTTATTAATTACAATTTTGAAAACTGCCTTTTCACCAAGATCATTCAATTAAAATAATTTTTTCTAAATTTGATAGATAGTAAATAATCATCATCCAATCATCATACGTTATCCCGTCCGCGCCTGGTGATGATTTTGAGGTGCTTTTGAAGGCACACTCAATATCCTTCACATCAATCTCATCACTCGATCCTGAAAATTGTGGAAAGTCTGTATAGAAATCCAAGCCAATCCCGGAAGGACTCGGTTTCCTAAAGTGACTTTCTAATTCTGCTTTCGAAGGATAAGTCGAGGCAATTGCCGATGGCATAAAGGATTCAAATACTTCCTTCTGGTTCTGATTGAACCTACATTGGATAAAATATGTTTTCCTGCCTATATTAAGCGATTTCATTATCGGCTTTTCCTGCTTTCTTTCCTTTTCAAGAAATATTTGCAACAAGGCTTCTTTTGCAGAGTTTAAAACTTCTGTCAAATTAGCCATTGGATAAATAAGCCGGTCGAGTTGATTGAGCAGAATGGGGTGGATACATTTTTTTTCGCTCCCCGTTTAAACGTTGCCGCTCCTTTTCGTTGAAGGAATATTCGTCTCCTCGGACAGACAAGCAATACTACAGGATCGACGCTTACGAATGGCTTAGACAAATCGTTGTCGTTCCGAATTCCTTCTTTCAGATCAACTCTTTCACTCCAGTGTACCTCTTTTAAAAAATGTTTTTCTTAAATCGCCGCCATAATCCTTATTGACATGGAATGTCTCGCATAAATGCTAGACTGTATCATATTCGGGATGGATCTTTCCCATTTTTTTAAGATCCATAAATGAAATCTCATAATGGATAAGACATAATATTTTGTGATCATTTGAAATTCTAAAATCAATTTAATAAAGATAACCAAATGACAATGTTTACCTATTTTATGAAATAAAAAATCTGGTTTTTTTTTGGAATGGAGTAAGTATTATGTTATTTCTTCATTTTTGTCGCAGTATTTTTTAATGTTTTATAACTCACATATCAGTTAGAGTGGTGAACTACTTTTCTTTGATTGCCTTTGAGATACTGGTGTTTATATCAGTATGAAAGAATTTATAGACTTTAATTAAGAGTAGATATTGGGGATTTTTCTTAAGAGGATTGTTGTTCCAGTACTCACCCATAGCCTTGTAATATACAAACATTTGTGCCATTTTAATTTTCATACAAGTTATAAATCGTTAATCTTTGTTAATTGCTATTATTAAATTCACGCCTAAAAACCTTCAAATGTTTTGAATTTATCTAAAGAATCTTTATTTTAATACAGAAAAATTGACTAAGAGAAGGGTATGAATAGTAATATGAAGGAGAGACGTTATTTTCTCTAAAACACCATTCATCTTTGTATTATTTAATATCTAACGTCTATTTTTGTAATTTTAAAAATAATAAATATTTTTAAGAATATTTTTGAAAGATATCTTCCCTTAAATATAAAAATTTGATATAAAAATGAGTAAAATCATTATTATTATTATTATTTAATATTTTCCATCTTAATGTTTCTTATTGTATGCGTTAAGATTTATGACAAAAATTTTTAAGTAGTTTATAAGAAATGAACATCATTTATCAAATTTCAAATAGTATTTATAAAGATATCTTTTCTGAAAATGCACATTATTCATTTTCAATACATTTTAATGCAATAAAGTAATAAAATATTTTTTTCAGAATAATGCATTAATTTTACTATTTAACCTTTTCTAGCTAAGAATTTTAATTTAAATTATTTATTACCATAATATGTGGTTTTTAAAAATATTATATTATATATTAAATATATCAAACTATTCACTGAAAATTAAAGAAAATCTTTTATCCTTAATAAAAATATTATATGTTGTACATAGAAATAAAATCGTAAATAAATCATTTCACGGATTATGGATAGAAATAATATATTATTTATTAAATATTTATTTTTCAAATTATAAAGGTATTTTTCCTCAGTAATGCATCGGCTTAATTTCTCTCAAAATTAATGAACAAATTTTAAATAAATTCAAACAATAATGTCTATTCAATATTATTATTATTATTAAATGTTTTATTATATATAATTATTATTATAAAACTTTGATCTTTTATATATTGTCTAACCAATTTTTAAAAATTTTTTTTGATCGTCTTAATTAGAAATTGGTATATTAAAAGAGCGAATTTAAAAAAAAAAGAAATGAGAAAAAGATATCCGAAGAAAATCAAAGAATTAACAATGCTGAGTATATATCTTGAGTTCACTGTTATTTACTATTTTTAATGTTTCAGTGATTCTTTTTAAGATTTTTATTTTATTTTTTTTCTCATCTATTGTTGAATCTACATTATCAAATATTTGTAAATTTTCTTGATTTTTTCTTTTTGATTGATGTTATTGATACTTCATTTAATTTCATGAATTTGTAACATTTGTATTTTTAATTGAAAGCACTATACACCCGAAGTAATTATTTTACCAATTGATAGCAGCTCATAGTAGATAACACCTTTAAAATTCCACCAAACTGGAAACACTAGTTTTTGGTGCAACCCTGCTTTTGATGTTGTTTGCGGTGGATTGTATTTATGCCCCACATTGTTATAAAGAACCTATTTTGCATTACCAATACCCAATTTCTTCATAGACGGTTTGTTTGCGTTTCAGCAGTGAATGGCAGTTTAACATGCATTTTTAATTGATTTCACTTTTTTATTTACCCACACAATAAGATGCAAAACCTAACTTATTTTATGTAAATGATTTTCCACAGATGTATGTGATAGTTTTCAGTTACATTTCTAACTGTTTGAGATGAATTTTCAACTATCATTGATTTGAAATCACTTGACTCAATATTCATAGGACGACCGGAGAGATTCGATAAGTTTACATTATAATCTCTAGCACGGAATTTTGAAAACCATTTCTCACACATACTATATATTAGTATATAACAAAATTCGTGAAACCACCAATAGATAATTTAATCTTTTCAGAGTATATTGGAAATGGAGATAAATATTTTTTTATTAATTTATTTAAATATTCGATAAGAAATAGGTTTTTTAAGCAAAAAGCATTGTTTTTAAAATTGCCATTAAGATTATTTCTTTCATACTATAAGTAAAAATAAAAATAAAATTAGTACAGTAATTCATCTATAATTTCACACTTTCGGGACCAGAAAAATAAGAAAATTTGTGGTTGTGAAATTAAAAATCGTGAAAAATCATTAACTCAATTTTAGATAAAAATCGATAATTTATTAACAATTACGCAATGATAAATCATACATATTTAAAATAATTCAAAATCGAGGTTTCTTTTATTTTTCTAAACTTTTAAATAAAATTCTCTTTAAATTGAAAGAATTTCTTTCCTTCTTGACCAACTTTCTTCAGACTGTTGCTCCAAATATTTTATCAAACATTTGCATGCATCTATTGATTCACGAACAATAAATCACCGTCCTTGTTCTGGCATTTAAGGAATATATTGATGAAAATATTAAAAAATTTATATTTTATGATATTGTTTTAATTATAATTGAGTTCTGTTTTTTTAGAAATAGTTAGATTTTATTTTTATTTTCTCATAACGATAATATTATATTATATAATTGCGGTTAATTATTTTTTTATAGAAAAACGGTAAATTATAATTACAACTTTTCCATATTAAGAAATAAATATTTATTTTTATTGATGATTTTTAAGAAACCTAATTCATTTAATTATTCAGCTCGAGCAAATACGTTGGGCAGAGCTGAATAATTAAAGCTCCCGATTGACATTATCCTAAGGCTATGCAGAGCTTGTGGGATTAGCATTGAGCGCATCCGCAGAATCAATTATTCAGCCCAGGCGACTCTGGTCGAGTTGAGATGAATAATTGAAAGCTCCGGGTTTCCGCGTAAGCAATGCCATAAGAGGGATTGTGATTAATGGGTAGCCGATGGAAGAAAATTGTAGAGTATATAAATAATTTCCAGATTCTTCGCATTCAGAACAAAATTGAAGCAAAAGCACAAATTCAAACAGAACAAAAATTAGAATTAAGTCTAGAACAAAGACAAAAGCGAATTGATTCCAAGTGATATTAATATAGTTATTTTTCTTTTGTGGTAAATAAATTGATTCAAATGAATCATTATTTTTGCAATTTGAAGTATTAAAAGTTTGTAAAAAAATACATTGCTGTCTACCGCGCAAGAAACCAGCGGTTTAAATTTATTTTTCCATATCCAGTAGAAGGTGTGCGGGATTCATGTGGGTGCGGGTTATACCATTTTTAATACACATTCAAACATGGAACTGTTATATAATAACTGTGAAGTAAGATAAATAAGAAACCATTATATCATAACCAATTAAAAAAAGCTTGGGTAAATTGATAATTAAATTTATATATTTTAGCAACTTTTATTTTTGAAATATCGACAGTAGCTTCAAAATCGTTAATTTCGGAACAGAAAAACTGTTGTCGGAGCTCAGATAGGCTTTTTGATTTTATTTAATTCCAAGAATCAATTTTCCATTTACAAATTTTACCATAGGTTGCAATGGACCACAGTACATAATGGTAATTTCTCTTTGGGTATGGTAGCCTTTTTAAATATGACCATGGGTTTTATTCTCATTACATTTGAGGCACAACCCAACAACAGTGAAACAATTACGTTCACCGTTTTCACACCAGATTCAGATACATATCTTGTGACCAGGACATTTTAAAATATGTAACTATACTTAATTATTAAATCAATAAGAGATAATTATTATTTATTAGTACATATTGTGTTGTGCTAAAAAACGATGAATATAAAAATCAAATAATCTCATATTGAAAGTATTCGGTGTGTGCGTTGAAAGTAAGCCTCTTTTAAGCAGGCAATGTTTGTATTTATACACAAACAAAAAAATGAAATAATGACTATCGTTACCAATAACCTTTGTCCATCCGTAGCGAAAAATATATAGTAAATAATAGAAGAATTACTTTTATAAATAATTTAATAAAATATCAGTAATCATGATATATGTATCTCGAATGATCTGATTCAACTTAATTTCCTCCGAATTTATGGAAGATATACTCCATAAATCCTATTCCAAATTAAGGAAATTGTTGGACTAAAGGAAAAATCATGCCTGAAAGCTTCTGAATACTAGAATTTTTCAACTGCCAAGCAATTTTATGTGTACTTGTCACAACCGATTAGCTCTAATTGATATCAAAAATAATTAAAATTGTGATGGAAAATTCAACACTATATTAAATAATTATTCTTTTTTTTAAATTAATAATATTTGTTTTTATAATTTTGTATAATGAAATAATTATATTTCAAATTAGTTAATTAATGATTAAAAATGAGTTTTATTTGTTACTTTCTTTATAAACTAATTTTAAATTTAAATGTGGATATAAACAAAGAATATAAATTCTATAATAATAAATTTTCTACCTAAAATCGAAAAATAAAAAAATATAATTTTGAATATTATAAATTTTAAATTAATTAATTAAAATAGATTTTAATAGTAAATAAATCTTTATCGATTTAATTTAAACGATTTCATTATAATAGTAATAATATTAAAATAAAGAAAAAGTTAATAATAATATTAAAAAAAATTAATTAATTAAAAAAAATTTGAACACATATATTATAAATTAAGATTGATGCTTCTAATGGAAAGCCTGGTAAACTACCAGATTTTCTGGAAAATTATTAAAGTCGTGGAGAATGAAAAATACACATTTTATAGATAATGCATTTGTTAAAATGATTTCTCATTTTTTGGTTTCAACTATTTAACTAAAGTCTAGAGGCAGCTAATGAAGTTATATATCGAATACAGATATTTTGTAATTTTGGTTTAAGACAATATTTATTTGAAATGGATGCTAAAAATACACGAAATGAGGTGCAGATTTATCAGATTTCGTCATCGGAAGAATATATTCATGGATGCTAAATGGAGCGACCAGGAAGTTAATGCTTAATTAAAGATTTCCAGAAATACAGTTTTTAAATGTTGTCAAGACTGCATAAACGCTATGCCCCACAGTGAAAGGTAAAAGATCACAATGGGGTAGCAGTAAAATAATAAAAGAGCAAAATGAATGTCATATCATACGAAATTGTGAAGATAATATTGTTTAGAAATACTATCGAAATACAGAAGGAGATATTTCTGCACGAACTGTGAGTAGACGACTTTGTGAAAATGGACTATGTATGTATTTACCTGTGCGGAAACCGAAATTTATTCAAAGATTGGTAGATTGTAGAAGTTTAATTGTACTCAATTATTAACAGTGGATATTAGATGACTGGTCGCGCATTGTCATCAGTGATGAAGATTACTTTTCATTAAGCATTGATGCTGTTCAATATGTGCGCCGACATGTGGGAAAAGGTTTAATGAAAAATGTGTGTAAGAGAAAGAGGCAATTGTATAATCATGTGTGCTTTTTCTTTGAGTAAAAATACAACATGTGGATCGTTGAATTCATAAAGATACAAACAACTTAAAATTTAATAACCTATGCTCCACATAGTCCAGACCGAACTCCTTCCTACTACAATTTGTTTAGGTCTATATAAAACTTCTGAAATGTTAAAATATTTCTAATAACCATGACGTTAAATCCGACTTGTTGCAGTATTTTGCAGATACGAAGAAGGAAATTTTATGCTTCCCAAAAATATCAAGTTGTTGATAACAATAGGCAATTGATAATTTAATAAAATATATTGTAAAGCAAAGGACTGGAAGAGAGATGTTTTGGTTTTTTACCAAGTCCATAATAATAATTATACCATACGTCCAGAAATTATCAACAAGTTTCAAATTGAATTATTTTATTTACGAAATAAATCTAATCGATCATATTATAAGGTGTAATATAAGAATTTGGATTTTATTTTAATGTTGTTATATTAAAGTCACTATGGATACTCAAACAAAAATTCATATTATCCAATATTATTATGAATCAAGGAAATCCCCAGCATCAGCAATTTGTCTTTTCAAGATTCCCCGTGGTATGACATATTTAATGCGTCAACTGTAATGAGAACTGTGAAGAAATTTGAAGAAACTGGTTTAATTGTTCACCAGAAACCGGGAGCTAGTACATCATCTCTAGTGAATGAAGGAACTCTTATCAGTGATCATCATCTCTTAATGACTTTAAATCCTCATCATGTGGGAAAATATCGAGGATATTAGGAATTCTGAAGACGCCAGTTCATGAAATTCTTCGTCAGAATCTGATGAAATATTAATTTATAATATGATTAATATTTTTTATATTGATAATAGCTTTAATATGTCAGTATATTTCAGTTTTCTAAAAATTATTATTACTTCAATCATAAAAAAATAATGTTTCTTTTTATTAAGGAATGTTTTATAAAAAAAATATAAATTCAATTTTTATTCATTTATTTAATTTTCATCAAATTAGAAGACATTATTCTCTCAGACTAAAACTTGAAATCAATATTTGATGATAATATTAATAATTGAATTTATTATTCATGATATTGAATATTTATTAATGATTTAAGATTAAATATTACCAGGAGAATTGTTGATAAAAAAATTTTAAAAATTATAAAAAATTGAATTGTAAAGAGGCTTTTCTTCAGGTAAAATGTGTAGATTTCATTGGAAACGTAATGTTTTATGTATACAAACTGTTTATGACTTCCTTTAATTGATTTTTTCAATTAAAATTACAAATCTAACTTGACAGTAGAATATTCATAAAATATTAGACTTGAATATTTTTTTATTAAAAATTATTATATTAAAATGAGAAAAAAATATTTTTATGAAATGAAATAATAATTGTGATGTATCAGGTGCATTGTATAATCGCTGAAATAAATGCACAAATATAAAAATTAAATTTATGAAGTAAAATTTTATTGAGAACTAAATATGAACATATATTTTAGTACATTATAAATACATAAAACAATTATTCAAAAAGACCTCCGTCAGCATCAATTACGGCCTGAACCTTGGACCTGAATCTAGAGCAAGTCTTGAGAATGTACTCCTGAGATAGATTGTTCCATGTCTTCGTTACAGCTTTTTTTTAGAGACTTCAAATTAGGGTGCTGTACTTTGGAAGCCTCTGAAACTGTCTGAACAGAAGCCCATATTGAGAAATCCAGAGGATTGAGATCAGGTGAGCTAGGGGACCATATTGATTTATCCCAGATTTTCATATTTTCTTTGAGCCACGCTTGAGTTGCCTTTGAGGTATGACATGGAGCTCCATCCTGGGTAAAAATGACTTTTCCCATGTCGTCATACTTGGCTCGAACCCATGGGAGAACATTTTCTTGTAAAAATTTTCAGATAACCTTCAGTATTTAATTTAAAACCTTTGTCAAACAATACTGGAGGCATTTTTTACTATCTGATGACACCTGTTCAAAAATCATCATATGGCTGGATGTTTTGATCTGGCAATGCTTTTAATGTGATCTGTGACATCTATCACAGGCATATCTGTGATGTATCTATGATTTCTACTGTTTTGAACTTTGTCAACAGTGAAATATTTCTCATCAGAATAGAGCAAGATTTCCCCTTTCATTGACCTGATTTTTTTACATTTCTCTAATCTGGACACTTTGAGTGAATTAGTTAGCAACTGGAATTTCCTTATTGCTCTTGACTTTGAATT
>JBBMKC010221019.1:0-12225 GCA_037834085.1 Bipalium vagum
CGAATGCCAATCAGCATTTTTTCATCTGTTCCCATTAAACAAGATGGACGAATGGGAAATTATCCTATGGCCAATCCTTTGGAACGGAGACCATTGGTTACTTTTCATAGCCGATAATATGCGCATAAATCTACAATGTTGCTAGATCTACTAAGAAGAGAAAACACGGATGAGCAAAAAGAATTTCATAGAAATCTAAACCTACTTATCAACAGAATCAATAATCTTTTCAACTTACCAGGATATATAAATTTGATCATGGCTTCAGAAGGAACACATCCACTGCAAACAAATAATTATGATTGCGGAATTTATGTATGTCAATATGCATATGTCGGGATAAAATCAAATTTTAAAAACCGGAGATTAGGGTGATAAGAAGTATTATTGTGCTGACACCCAGAATATACAGAATGCGAAGATAATCAGCAAACTGTACTACGGAAAACAGTCAGCAATACCAGATTAAGAAATAATATTGGGTGTCAATCGATATACGTCACCGGTTCGCGACGCAATCACAGCTGATAGTTCTATAAAGATATCATTGCAAGGTGACCCATACAAACCTGGGTATGATAAATCGAAGAACTTCCTTGATCTTAAAAAAAAGGAGAAAACAAAAACTAATGAATTATTGATATACATCAAATATCATATGATTACTGGCTCAATAGGTCCCACTGAGGCAATTGAATATATCAAGAGATTTGTCAATAAAGATAAGCAGCCTAAAATCAGGTCACCAATATCAATTGTCCAAAGTCAGCAGCGACCAAATTATTCAATCAGAGATATCTTTAGAACGAATCAGAAAAAAGCGTATGATCAAATTATTGAAACCAAAAAGCCATCATCATGTCCAAGTAGAAGTGATCTAGAACAACACTTCAAAAATATAAATTGTGATGCTTCATATGTAGTTCATATGTCATTTTATCCAGAGGCATTTACAACATTGCCTATTACAATAGAAGAAATAGATCTTTCGCTTAAATCTGGAACCAACTCTGCTCCGGGATCAGATTCCATTAAATATGCAGACTGGAAAATGCTTGATCCAGAAAAGGAATTTCTCTTCTTCTTCTTCAACTATATACTTGAAACTGGAAGAATTCCTGAGCAGTGGCGAACATACAAGACTTTACTGATAATAAGGCCGAATAAGTATCATCATTCATCTGAAGTCTCATCTTGGAGACCAATTGCTTTTCTGGACTCTTCATATCGGATATTTACACGAATACTATATCGTCGGTTACTGGACTGGATTAAAATCGGAAACTTAATTTCTCCAACCCAAAAAGACATCATTCAATCAGACGGTTGTAGCGAGCATAATTCTGCTATCAATAGTATTTGTGTGTTTTCTTGATTTAGCGGATGCGTTTGGGTTAGTCCCCATTCCTTAGTATGGCTAACCCTAGAGAGAATGGATAAAATCCTCACTTTATATGGTAGTAAAATTGGTCATGACTACCAATCTCTACTTTTGAAAGGCTTTTCTTCTAATAGCCATTTTATTATAAAATTATTTTTTTATTACATGGTCTTCCAAAAAAAGCTTTACTACTTTAAGTCGCTATGTCTCCGTACATAAAAATTAAAAGGCCAAGTAATTTTATTTATACCTTTATTTAAACACAGATATTACAAAAATTTATATTTTATACATGATGTCATTAAAATGACCGCCTCTGGCAGCCTTACAAATTTGGGCTATTTTATGGAATTTTGCACAACTTTTTCCCATAAGTCAATTGAGATCATAGCAATTTGTTCCGAAATGTTGTCTTTGAGTTGTGTAATTGTTTTTGGTTTTTTAATATAAACTTCATCTTTTAGATATTTTCATAAGAAATAGTCTGGAGCCATCAAATCGGGAGATCTGGGAGGCCAATCAACATCACCGAAATGTGAGATCACGCCAGATGGAAAAGTTTCGTGTAATAATGCAATTGTTTTCCTATTTGTTTGGGATGTGGCACCATCTTGCTGAAAGTAAATATTCTCCACATTAAAATCATTCAGATAAGTCTTAAGGAATGCTTCTGTCATGTGTCGATATCTTTCTCTCGTTACTGTAACTGTTTTACCTGCAGCATTTTCAAAAAAGTATGGACCAATTACACCTCCTTCCCACACCATACAGTAACTTTTTGCGAATGTAATGCTTCTTCCTTCAAAACATAGAGTTGCTTTGTTGCCCAAATTCGACAATTTTGTTTATTAAAACAACCTTCATTCAAGTGAAAATGACTTTCATCATTCATAATAATTTTTTTTCCAAAAATGAGTATCCGCAATTGATCTTTCTAACAACCAATTACAATAACTCAGGCGACTTTGATCGTCTGACTCTTTAAGCTTCTGAACTACGGAAAGCTTATAGGCTTTAATGTGCAAATCTTAATGCATTATCCGCGACAAACTGGATTTTGAGAGGTTTAATTCCTGTGCTCTATGACTGATTGAGGTGCATTTATTGTCTTCAATGCTTTCTCGTGTACCTGCAATTTTTCAGGTATACGCGCAGATATAGGTCGTCCAGACTTTGGTCTATCTGCTACCGAGCTAAATGCTTCAAAAGCATTAACCAGACTGTAAATTGTTGGTTTTGATGGAAATTTGTTTTTCTCAAATTTTGCATTTAAATTTTTAACGGTTACTGAAATTGAACTACCGCTTTGATAAATTATTTTGACAATTTCTGCCCGTTGTTGCATATCATAACGATCCATATTTAATTTTCAAATTTTTAGCTGGAATAATGTTAAGTATTAATTTATTTAAACAAAAACTACTTAGTATTTAATATGTTAAAAGTAATAAAGCTTCTTTTGGAAGACCCTGTATATCTACGGCGAGAATTGTTAATTTTGTTGGGTTGGCCAAAGACAGAAAATTCGATGGCAATAAATAATAATAATAACACTAATAATATGTGCAGACTCCCAGCAGCAAACCCATCAACTTGAACCAAACCATCAAAGCCCATAAATAATCAAAAACATTAACCAAGCCATCATAACCAATCCATCAATCGTCCAACTGATCATAAATATTTTTGTGTTTAAAACATTTGTATATGTGATTTTGAAAATTATGAAACATTTAATATTTTGTGTGATTTTGATTATAATAATAATATAAGTTTTTCGTTGTTGAATTTTTTCTTTAGATGCAAATTGTAAGATAGTGTTTGGTGGATTAATAGATATAAAATAAATAAATAAAATAAAAAAATTGTTTACATTGTGGATGAATAAATAAAAATGTAAATAAAATATATATATGGGAAAGTCCTAGTTTCTAAAAATAAAAAATATGTAAAATAAATTACTAAAAATAAAAAACGGTTTTAAAAATTTAAATAATATACAAATATAATAAATGACATATAAATAGTAAAAATAATAATTATAGTCTTAATAAAAATAATATAAAAAAATATATAAGTAAATTTTATCAACGTCACGTATAGCCTAAAAGTATATTTCAAGGTCAACCGTGTATGTTTGTATGTGTATATGTGTGTATCCATATATGTGTATGCTCAGTATAAATGACTTATGCCTTGTCAGCGAATTTGATTTACTATTATGCGACGAAGCCTCAACCTTATGGAAGAGTTTCAAAACAGAAGAACAATAAAAGAAGAAGCAAAGTCGTGATTTGCTGACACATTTATGGAGAAGAAATCAATAACCGATTTAATTTGAGAATTTTTCAGAAGTTAGACAAAATTCGGATGTACAATTTGCAACTTTTGAGATCCGTATTAGAAATTCAATGAACGACACCTTTAATTCTGGATTATCTCAGGAAGAAATCATTACCGAATTTTTAACAACACGAGCTAGAAGTGCTGGACTTCGAGATGCTCTTGTTTCGAAACCGAACGCCAAAGTTGAAGATATTAGAGCTATATGAAACACGGGAATCAAAAATGGATCAGAAGAAGGAATTTCAAGTCAATGTCGTGAGACAAAGAAGCTAGGCAGAAATATTTCAAAGAAATTTTCCCAAAGAATTTCAGCCGAAACGTTCTGATACATCTGCGTACAATCGAGTTACTCAAAGGAAAAATTTGACATCTGCTCCCATAATTAAAGAAGCACAGAAAGAATATCGAAGAGATGACGAATTAAGAAGACAACAAAGACGAGAAGATAAACAAACATATTCAGAGTAACTAAGGCTCCCCAATTCTCTGCCAAGCATATAGCCAGACGATATGATAATAATAATAATAATAATAAAAAGAAGAACAATAATAATAAGAAGAAGAAAAACAATAAAAATAACAATAATAATAATAATAACATTAGTAATAATAACACAGATACATTTTTAAATTCTTTAAATAGTGCAAACTTTATATATAATTAATTATAACGATATAATAAACCTAATAGACAGAAGGCGAAAACTGATTTCTGCAGAAACTCGAATGAGTTCCAAGCTCCAAATATTGAGAAAATTCAGAAATTCATTCTCCAAAATTTTGGTAAAATTGAAAAGGAACGGCAACGTTATAACTGGGAGTGAAAATAAATGTATCCACTCCATCCTGCTCAATCAACTCGATCGACTTACTGATCCAATGACCAATTTGACAGAAGTTTTAAACTCTGAAAAAGAAGCCTTGTTGCACATATTTCCTGAAAAGGAAAGAAAACAGGAAAAGCCGATAATGAAATCGCTGAATATAGACAAGAAAACATACTCTATTTAATGTAGGTTCAATCAGAACCCGAAGGAAGTATTTGAATCCTTTATGCCATCAGCAACTGACTCGACTTATCCTTCGAAAGCGGAATTAGAAAGTCATTTTAGGAAACCGAGTCACCCCGGGATTGGCTTGGAATTCTATACAGACTTTCCACAATTTCCAGGATCGGCTGATGAGGAGATTGATGTGAAGGATATTGAGTGTGCCTTCAAAAGCACATCAAAACCATCACCAGGCGCGGATGGGATAACGTATGATGGTTGGAAAATCATCGATCCAGATTATATATTCCTTAAGGAACTCAATAATCATGTATCTCGCTTCCGAAAAATTCCCGATCAGTGGAAGTCCTTCAGGACCAAACTGATCCTTAAACCGGGGAAAGATTCGGAATCCCACTTGGTGTCCTCTTGGCGGCCTATAACTATTATGAACACATCGTATAGAATATATTCGCTAATTAATGGGATGGCTCCAAGTAGGAAAATTGCTAAGTCGGAATCAAAAAGCATTACTATCTAACGATGGATGGGCCAAACACAATGGTGCACTCACAGCAATAGGTGAGCAGTCTAAATTCCAAAGAAAACCGGTGCATGTGTGCTGGACGGACATTGAGGATGCCTTTGGCTCTGTGCCTCATGAATTGCTGTGGCTTATCTTGTCCAAAAGTGGATTAAAAAATGATTCGATCGAACTAATCAAATCGTTATATAGAGAAGTAACGACAGTCTATCAGTGTGTTTCAACCACTACTGATGGTATCCCTGTTAAAGGGGTTAAACAGGGATGCCCTTTATATATGTCCATCTTTTGCCTTAGCATTAACTTTATTCTAGACATGTGCTATAAACCACCGAATAAACTAGAGATTTTCGACCAAAAAAATCCCAGGATTGGCATATGCTGATGATCTTGTGTTTTTTGCTAGATCAACCAATGAACTCCAATTAATATTGGACGAGGTGAGCAATGCCTTGAATAAAGTGCATATCAAATTCCGGCCACAGAAATGTGGATATTTTAACACAGATCCCAATCCTGGAACTGGAATTAAAATATATGGGGAGCCAGTCCCAATAGTGGATGACTCCAACCAATATCTTTACCTTGGAGTGATTCAAAGGCAGGGGGAAAGAATGGGAACAGACAAAATTCTTAACGGAATTTTAGATGATTTCCAACGGGTGTTCAAATCCCACCTTCATCCGGCTCAGAAAATAGAATGTTTTAGAATATTCTTACATTCCAGAATTCCTTTGCACTTTAGAAATAGAGTTGTGGATACCCTAACATTGTCATCCCCTTCGGCTAGACAAGGGGAGGAAAGTGAAAAAGGGTAGGATTTCACGAGCTTGTCTGAAAGACATTGAGATCAATCACCGACACCACATTGATCCAAAGTACAAATATTTCATATTTGTACAGCCCTACGGCACTTGGTGGTTTCGGGATAGTTCCTGCATACGATGAATACCACATTTGCAGTATGGTGCAGGGATTACGATTTCTGACAAGCAATGACCAGCTTGTTTGTAGATCACTCTTGACCCGATCCTTGCTACACAATGTGAGGAAAAGGTTTCGTATAAAAACTTCGGTCGACCTAGATTTGGCATTGAAATGGCTTAGCGATAATATTAAAAGTGATCTCAATGCCCAAGCATATGGTGGACCAAGGTACGAGTTTCCGTGAAGGCTCTCCGATCCAGAAGTATGGAATGTGAATTCCTTATTTTTGAGGAGGAGGTCAAGCTAAAAATAACAATGAAGTTGACTAACGGTGAGTCGGTGAGTTATTTTTTCGGAAACAAGAATATAGATGAGACAACAATGACTCTTCACCAGGGGCTAAGTATCCATTACTTCAACAGGTGGATGAGTCACGTGGATCAAGGTCGGGTTTTGGGTTGTTCCTCAATGAGTATTCGATCCAATAAAATCTTGATGATCAATACACTGCCTGCAGCGCATTTTTTCTTCTTGATTAAATCCCGGAGTAATAATTTAGCATTAAAATATCGACCTTCAACATAGTAAAAGGAAGAGATCTCTACTGTAGGCCCTGCAAAACTACAGTAGAAACACAAGCCCATGTGATAAATAATTCCCCCGCCCGGCCAAACCAACCAACAGCGAAACACAATCACGTGTTAACGCTGTTGTTTAACTTTCTAAAGGACTCGGGATTGGACGTAGATATGGATGTATGTCCACACGAGGTGCAAACCACGCTACGACCAGACTTAATTGTCAGATCCAAGGACAAGAGAGTTATTAGTCTCACCGACCTAAAAGTGCCATATGACAAATGCTCGAACTTTTCTGAAAGTAGAAAGAGAAACCAGAAGAAATAGAAGGAACTCGCTCAACAAATGGCACTTGCAACCCGCAACAAAATCGATATCTGGACAATTAATCTCGGGTGCCTCGACTCCTGGGAGCCAGAGAATGATAACGTAATCCGTCGACTTGACTTCAATGAGATGGACATTCATAGGTTATCAACCGATAGGATGCGTCTGTTATCGCGCAATCATATCATATCTACCTACAACAAGTAGGATGAAGGAGATAACATGACTATTTAATAATATCTTTATCTCTATTATCTTTATATAATACTAAATTTAGGCTTTTTTATCATTATAAATGTTGTCATATATACTCTCCGATTTCTTTTATAAAAACAATCTTAACCTTAAAAAAACATTTTTGTAAGTAATTATTGCTCTAATTGGTAACCTTTAATGAAACTTTTAAATAATTCCTTAATCAATTAATAACCTTTTACAAAACCCTTACTGACATAAACAACTTGGAAAATAATTTAATCAACAACACAAAAATATTAATTACAACTACACTATAATGATTATTAAAAAGACTTAATATATTAATAATTAGCTCTATTATTTTTTATCTTTACTATCACAATATATACTATACTAAGTACCACTATCACTATTATATAAATAATCATTAATTATTGCCTTTAAATCTTCTTAAATAATGTTTTTAACTTATAAATATCTAAATAATAATAGGTAAAAATACTACTCAAAAGTTTTTATTCTTCTTTTTTGATAATTTGTAAATATCTAAATATATTAAACACTTAAAATTATCAAGGCCCATGATAATTTTATACCGAGATCAATATATGTCATAGTAGTTTGACATCCCAAGGCTCATGAGACGAGAACAAAAATGATGTATGGTGATCTCCTGAACAGGACCACGGTTGATGAGGTGATTCAATATCCGTTGCTCACGGTATATTGGATGATATTGTCTTCCAAGGAATGTTCCTTATCCCTAACACTTATTGTCTGAATAGCCTGAAATACTAAGGCTCAATAGTATGAGGGCAAAAAAAAATAAGTATTAGGAAATATCATGTTCTTTTTTATTAATTTTCTTATTGTATTTGTATCAAATAAATGGTAAAATATCTTTTTATGGTGGTGGAATATATTCTAGTGTATTTTTTCTGAGGGGGTAGATCCCAAAACCTCGCATATACTCCAGCATCCCTAGTATACTCCAAGAAAAAATATATAGGTCTTATAATTTTTTAGTTTTGTTTTGTGATTTATTTTTTGCAAGGTAAGACATAAGGTTATTTCTCGGATATACAAAAAGATTATGTGCGAGGGGAGTTGAGATATACAACCTCTAGACTCAGATAAGGACAAGTATTTGGTTAAGTTGGTTTGTTGTATGTGTGTATGTATGTTGATTTAGGGGAAGAAGACCTGCGGAGCTGATGAAAGGCAGAACTCAGTAATTTTTTGTTTATATTTTAATATTTCTACAGCGCACCCCTACCAAGCCGAAGAATGATGAAAAGACGAGCCGATGATAAGACGGACAAAAATAATATAGTTAAAACTGATGAACTCATAACAATCAGTCTGACAGACGGAAATGAAGATGTTTTTAAAATAAATGTTGCCTTTTTTAAGACTTTCAATCATCAAACTAGTATACCATTATGTAAGATGTTACTACCATATGGGAAAAAATTCATGACCCATTCATTTGATATTGGGCACACCGGATTGGTTAAACATGAAATAATTGTCACCGGCCCACCTATTGCACAGGCACCACGAAGACAAGTAATGCATGTGAACCTAAAGTTGAAGAGATGATTACTCAGCTTTTAGATGCCGGTATCCAAATGCAAAAGTGCATGGAACTCCCCGTTGGTATTTGTCGAAAAGAAGGATGGATCTATCCGAATTTACGTGGATTTCAGACTTGTAAACGCCATAACAGAAAAATACACGATCCCGTTGCCAGACATGCAAAGGCTGCTGGATTGCTTGGCTGATTCAAAATATTTTTCGTCAAAAGATCTGAGCGAAGCCTATTACCAAGTGGAATTGACGGAGAATGCTAAATCAATTACAGCATTTGGCACCAAACAAAGCCAATTTTGCTTCAACCGGATGTCTTTTGGACTGGCAACGGCGCCTGCTACCTTTTAAGAAACTAATGCATGAATTGCTTGATGGTTTGCTGTTCAAGAACGTAATAGTGTATTTAGAAAATATTCTAATATACAGTACAGAAGAAAAAGAACACAATGCCATTTTGGAGGTTGTTTGGGAGCGGATTTCTAAGGCTGGATTGAAGGTTAATCCAGCAAAGTGCAAATTTCACCAACGAGAGTTGGTTTTTCTGGGACATAAAGTGAGTGCCAATTGAGTGAGAACTAACAAGAAGAAGGTTGAAGAAATAGTGAAAGCGAAACCACCTGGTTGCCTGTCTCAGTTGAGATCATTTCTTGGCTTGACAAACTATTACCGACGTTTTATTTCCTATTATGCCGACGTAGCAACGCCCTTATACGCTGCTATATGAGGTGCCGATAAACAGCTTCATTGGACGGAACAATGCCAGAATAGTTTCCAAGCACTGAAGGATAAACTATATCAAGCACCAATTCTGGGTTTTCCAAGCAAAGATCGTGCTTTTATATTGGATACAGATGCAACCTTTGGAGCGATTGGATCTGTTTTGAGTCAGCTGAAGGAAGATGGAAGTGAAACAGTTATTGCTTATGCCTCTAGACACTTATCTACTCATGAATTGGGATATTGTGTCACCAGTAAAGAGCTGTTATCAATCTATGAATTTTTTCTCCATTTCAAGCAGTATCTATATGGAAAACATTTCATTGTGAGAACGCATCATAACAATTTGATTTTTATGAACACCAAAGAAAACCGAATTAGTCCTCAGTTTCAAACTTGGCTAGCCAATCTATCAGAATATAATTTTGAATTGAGGTACAGAAAAGGCCAAGATCACTGTAACGCTGATGGCCTATCCAGAATTTCCCATGTAGTATGCTCTCAATGCCAAACGAAGCATGAACAAGCCAAGATTCAGAAGCCAAAAACAAAATACATCAGCGCCGTTCATAATATTTTTCCTTAATTGGAAAGAATAAGAAGCGAACAGAAGGCCGATAAACTGATATCTGAATTTATTCAATGTCTTTCAGCAGGAAGGAGAGAATACCCTGAAGAATTGAAGAATAATAGTTTTTATCATTTGAGAGATAGTTTGGATGTCATCGAGGACTTGCTGCACTTATCAAGAAGCTAACGAAATCTTATGATTATCCCAGAAAGATATATTGATGAATTTGTGATAGAGATTCATGCCGACCTGTGTCATCTTGGTAGCAAGAAAATATTCAACTATCTGAAAGATCATTACTATTGGCCATCGATGTGGAATTCAGTCAAACGATGTTTAAAAACCTGTGATGTTTGTGCCAAGAGAAAAATTGATCAAACACGCACTAAAGAAATCCTTATACAGAGAAGAAGCTCACATTTCTTAGAGCAGATCGTGGTAGATTTAGCCTTTATGGAAAAAGCAGCGGCACACTACAAACACATGGTTCTCATTATTGACCGTTTTAACAAACTAGTAAGTCTATGCGCGATGTCCAGACTTGATGATCAATCAATCTTCAAGGCAATAATGAACCATTGGATTTATAGATTTGACAACTGTGTCATTATATAAAGATAGTACGTAAATATCTAAACAGGAGATTCCCTAACCGTTAAATTGATCGTCACTTGTAATAGATAGTGACTTTTGATACACCCTGTATTAATATTTATTATTGTTGTTGTTGTTGTTTTCTTTGTAATCATAATTATTCTCACATTAAAGTTCTTGACATCTATCAGATTTTTGGACATTCATAAAATGGTTTCGTTATTTAGTCCCATAACGATTTGAAATCGACCTTTGAGAAGTATTTGACCGAGATTAATCAATACGTGGACAATGTCAATTTTAATATGATCAGATGCGAACCAACTGAAAAAATGAATTTTGGAAAGGGACCCTGTGGACTTGTTTCCATACCCCTTTGACCTTTGCTATTGATACGAGATTGACATTATGATTACTTTCTTGAATGATATTGAGTAAGGAAAATGTAGCGTATGAACAAAGCTAATGTCACATTAGTGAATGTATGATAAATCAAAATGTGAAATCAAAATGAAAAAAAATCATTTCCATGTTTTTCTTCAATAAAGTTCATCAAGCAAGGAACAGTGAATTATTTAAAAGATTGTTTGTTCTTTATCCATTTAACCTTTTTAGGCTCAAGACGATTCCAAACAGGTTCGGTACAACATGCGATAAAACTCAACCGGTTTCTCACTTATGAAAGTACTGAGAAAGGAGACGTAAGCACCTTCTTCAGTATCACAAAACTTTGATATAATAATTTAGTCTTCGGATCTTTTTATTTCATCCTAGATTTTTTCATCTGAGCAAATTTTTGAAAAGGTATTAGATACCCTGTAAAGCGTATTTTTCAGCTTGAAAATCCTAAAATATCATGTTAAGCTATATCTTTAATAAAATTTACTACCATTACTACTGCTACTACCACCACTTTATTTATTTATGATTTTATGATCATTATTTTTTAAATAAGATAAGATTATAAAAATAGCTGGTGCGTCGTATAATCGTGGACTATTTTGAATCAGTCAACCTAATCAAAGAGAGAAACAGCTCTGCCTGTCGGTTGATATTTTTGTGTTGATTGGAATTTGATATATAATTGATTAAAAATTATTTTATAGATTTTATGTTTTAGATGAACATAAACAAAAGGCAAGCGTTAGTTGTTTCACTCCAAGCCCAAAAATCTGTAAATGAGATTATGGATATATTAAAAGTCTCACAAACAATGATCTATAAAATTAAATCAAACCTGGCAAACTATGACAGCGCCTTGAAGCCCAGGAAAGCACGAAAAAGGATAGTAAGAACAAAAAAATTGATTGAAAAAGTCAAAAACAGGATAAGTTATAATCCTGTGTGGTCAATGCGCAAAATGTCTAATAAAATGACTATTTCAGAAGAATTATTAAAGAAGACCTTAATTCAAAGTCAAGAGCAATAAGGAAATGCCAGTTGCTAACTAATTCACTCAA
>JBBMKC010221030.1:0-12225 GCA_037834085.1 Bipalium vagum
TATCTATTTCTTTTGATATATCATGAGAAGTGCTAGCCTTGTAATGTTTGCTAAAAATTTCATACAAGATTGTACAAGAATTGTTCAAAATGTTAAAAAATGTACTTTTATTGTGGTGATGCAAGACTTTTTACCATCACTGTATATAAGAAGATGCTCTTTCTTTTTAAAAACACAAAATAAGTTCTGTGGGCTCAAAGTGATCATTCATATGATTGTTGATGATCCAAGCAGTGGACATCCAAAGTTGTTTTTATACTCAAAGATAATCAACGATTTGATAGTTCACTAGACGTCAGTGACGACGAAATCAAAGACTTTAACAATGAAGATCGTCGCAAAAAACACAATGTAAGAAATCTGTGTATCACATGCAAACATTGAAAACTATGTCAATTTTATGGACTCCGTGTAAAAACTCGATTTATTGATTCCTTACCAAATTAAGGAAAGTTAAAAATATACTTATAAAGTCAAAAAAATTCCATTTTTGAAAACATTATTAATTGATAAAAAAATGATTTGCTAAGATCATTGTGCAAGTCAGAAGTAGCGGTTACTTATTATACCACGTAGAGTACCAAACTTATAAATAATTGAAATTTCATTCGGTACACACTCTGTGTTTAAGACTTTAAAAGCTAACATATTTATTGTGACAATTCGAAAATTAAATTCTTTCATTATATGACATAATATATAATGAGAACATACAAGTACTATACTTAAAAATAATATAATGTGTTTTCTGTCTCTCTGTGCCTAAGCATATTTATTTTCATAAATAAATATGCATTTTAATTAAATATAAAAGTTTATTTACACTCGGATCCAAAGCTTATTCAACATGAGACCCAGAGGTTTATTAATATATTTTTTTAAATAACTAAGCGCTGTTAATAACCATGTATATAGGGTGCGCATCTGCAATTTGAGGATAATGTTTAGTTTTAAGTAATAATTTTTAAAGTTTAAAAGACCTATCATAAATTCTGGCAAGTGGATTATTTTAAAAACAAAATATTAATTCAATAAATCAATTATTTATTATCAATTACTAGTTCGACAACCTTCTGAAATACCTGCATGATTTGTAAATTTGAAGCAAAGCATCACTTTTATCTGTCTGCAGTGAAGCATTTGTGTTATGAGGATGTCTATTAATTTCCATCTCAATGACGCTCCAAATGAATTAGTCCATTGAAATTAAGTATGGTGAGATAGTTACATGGTTGGGAAACTTGTTCCTATGCCATTTTCGTGTTTCGGCTGATGAATGACAAGTGCTTTTGGAACACAAAAGGTCTTTCATCAGTTATTTCATCAAATCAGGGTTTTACCTAAGTCTCTAGAACAATGACATATTTAAATGCATAAATTCTGAGTCTTTGTCTAAAGATTTGAAGAGACATAACATGGCCTTTATTTTTCTTACAACACCCATGATTATTAGAGATTATTAAGCGGTGATGAGTCACTTAAAGATAGATCACGCTCTGGGAGAACATCAGACATCAATGCCGAACAGTTAAAAAATATATAGAAGGAAATTCCAAACTGTCATGCCAAGAGTTAATAACAAGCGAGGTCACCAAAAGATTCCTTATATAAACTGCAAGAACACCTAAAATATTTCGAAGATCATGGTTTTGCGGAGTATGGTGTAATGTAGCAGGTATCATTCAATTGTCAATGCTGGTTTGTATGTAAAGCAACTCGGTAATGTAAAAGATTTTTAGTCAATAAAAATAAAGGGATTTTGTTACACGAAAATTCTAGACCCGAAACAATCGAAGCTTTACATTTGGAAAATCTTTAACATTCAGCATTTTTTCCTGATTTCTCCTGCAGACTACCATCTTTTTTCGACAAAGATAATAATTTCTGAAAAAAAATTGAAAAATAGAAAAAAATTTGAAGTGGAAATTAATAAAATTGTCTCATTTTATTTAGATGGTATTTAATAATATGTAGAATCTTTGGAAAATTGTTATTCCAAGGCTGATAATCATCAAATTCTAAAATTTTTACTGATGACGATGACGTCAAATTAAACTTTTTGCGGTTTTCGCAGATAAACCAAATTGATTTTATGAACGAGGCACTCACATGCTTCCTTAAAGGTGGTAACAGGTTAACAATGGGCAATTATTAATTTAATAATAATATTATTTGCTTCATATAGTTCCATATCTTTTGTTTTTTAAAAAACTGGCAATTAATTTCTCTTGCCAACAAAATAAATTCATTTCATTCCAAATGCTATTTCAAATATTCAGGAATTTTATATTTCGCGGGTATTTTAAAAATTGATTTTTCTATCATAAATTATTTATATATTAATGTGAAAAAAATAAATTGTCTCCCTTTATGATTGAATAATTTCCATTATTTTCCTAAAGGATTGTCTAGCATCATTTCCCTTACTTTTGTGTTAAGAAGTTAAAATACTGAATTAAATTTCATAAGATCTAAATAAAATATTTTATTAATTCAGTCTTTATATATGCATAAATATTTATTTAAACTTTACTTTTTACTGTAAAATATTTTTGGCAGGTGAAATCAAAATAATAAGTGCCTTCCAAGTATTATTATTTATAATTTAATTTAACCCTCTTGCTTATTTTAATTTATCAATGATTAATTATTTTTGGCATGAAACTTTTATTTTGTAAGCTTTAATATGACTGGTACCATTAAATTATGCTATTATATTAATAATATAATATAATCAATAAATATTATTTATATAATAAATATAAATTATTATTTTATTTTATTAAATCAATATATGTATTTTAGCTGAAACTAAACTTAAAAATGTAAATCGAAGATAATTATGATCAGAACTGTCCAATAGAAAAGATATCGTCTTCCTTCACAACAATTCACGACGGCACACGTCTTTGGCCACACTGCAAAAATTAACTTGGCTGAGATGTGTTGCCACATCCATCGTAAAACTTCTATATATGGCGTCAAAGGATTTCTGTTTTTTTCGGTCGGTGCAGAATTTTAAAAATGGAAAAAAATTCATAAATGATTGAAAGGTTAAATTGAACATTAACCAATGTTTAACTCTCAGATTCGAGCTTTTCAAAAAACGAATTATGATGCTACCTGAAAGATGACAGACGGTGATCGAAAATTATGGACAATATTTTAGTTAATACATTTTTTATTCTTTCTCAGATTTGTCTTTGTGTTATTTACAATAATTCGCAATTACTTATTTGCCAATCTAATATATTTTTTTGTTGAGTCCCAAAATCGGATACTAACTTTTTATACACACCCAACATTAATTTACTTAAACAAAGATCTTTCAAATCAAAATCATACTTGGTATATTCGGTTCTCGAGAGATACCACTTGTTGTTTCTGTCACGAATTACTGGAGGTTTTTTTAAGAGACCTCCAACCAAAAATGGTAACATTTCCAATTTTTTATTGTTAAGACGTTTTATGACGAGTGGAATGTTTAGAAAAATGTCTATATCTGCCTTAATAACATATTGACAAATCTGATTACAAATAATTTAGTAATACTTTCAAAAGAAATTTTGCCGACGGACAATATTTATTCGCCCATTTCAACATTTCAATAGTTTTATATGACAAATTATAATAGGTATCATAGAGACGAGGCTGATAAATAATATCATGAAAGGCTTGGTTTTCTTCATGAAGATTGTATAAATCAGATTCGTCAAAATGGTTATTCTGACCAACCAAAAAAAACAATTCCGTTCGATTTGAATGGGATATATCCATAATGACTTTGTAGAATCTGCTCGAAAAGGTCCATTGACCCCATGTTAACCTTATAGCATGTCTGGACGTATGGTCTTTCGGTGAAGAGTGTGTCACTATCACTAATTTCGTATGTCTTTGGCAACGAGGAAATATGGCATTGTCTTTGGTGATATTAAACTGGCTGAATTTCTTGTTGTAAAAGTTCCTTTGAAACTGATCTATATAATTGTCAATGAATATATTTATTATATTCAGCTGATCATTGTCTGGAGACCTGCATAATTCTCGAAAGACGAGTATCATTCCAAGTATTGATAAAAGAACAATAGCTTTAACAATTCTTAACCTTTTTATTCGCATTTCACAGAAAACAATGCTTTACATTGGAGAGATCAAGACATATACTCCCAATGTACTCATCACAAAAGTAAGAGGTTCAAACTTCACTGTTCGCTTTATATGTTCCCTGATCCAGTAATCTCTGCATAACTTACTAAACGACTGTTACAATTGTTGTTAAATATAACAATAAATAAGAAGAACCATTTAATTGGTTACAACCCACGGATCAAGAGCTTATTATGATTTAGTCAGAAATAATTAACTTCAAACTGAAAAAGAATGTGAGGTAATCAGTTTTTACCATAAATGGTTGTTTATATTTATAATCAGGGTTTGGGTTTTTTATTATCATTTCATTAATTTTGTTTAACATTATGTTATATTATTAAATATAATTATTTACCTCATTATTTAAAAATATTATTTAAAAATATTATTTTTATTTTAATTTTTAAGATCGTTGAATACATTTAAATTAATAAAAAAAATATTAATTATATTAAAAATAATAATTATAATATTTTTTTAAAAAATAAAATAAATATATATTTTAAAAATAATTAAAAAAATAAATAAATAATAATAATAATACAAATAATAAAGATCACATTAATTTATAAATAATAAAGTCTCTGAATAGATCTCGTCGTTGACATAATATGATAAATATTCAGAAAATATTTTAAAATAATTTTTTAAAAACCAACATTATTTATATTACTTAAGTTCTGAACTCCATGTGATATTTTGAAAAAATCAATTATTTCCGGATTTCTTATAATATTTTTTAATTCATGATAAAATTAAGAAAAATTGGAATCATTTTAAATATTATTGAAAATAAATTTTATTTATAAATATAAATTATTTTATTTCTTTATTCAAATC
The DNA here is from genome assembly GCA_037834085.1 of Bipalium vagum. Taxonomy (NCBI): domain Eukaryota; kingdom Metazoa; phylum Platyhelminthes; order Tricladida; family Geoplanidae; genus Bipalium; species Bipalium vagum. The sequence goes on from JBBMKC010221030.1 coordinate 4,990, forward strand.
ACATTTTTTCGATTTCTGACCGTTAATGTGATATCTTATTTTCGTCATTCCCACCAAAATTACTCAAGATCCACTACATCAAAAAACAAATTATTTTTATTATTTTATTAAATTTTTGTTAATATTAATTTTTCCATTTTGCTGCTTTAACTACCATAAAGGTATTGTTTTCATGAAATCGAAAATTTTCCGTCGCCCTAATAAGACTATTAAACAATTACACTTGTAAATTACGTGGTTTGTCTTCAAGCTCGAATTTTCCCAAACGGAAACTGGAAAATCAAACTTTGCATTGACTTATGCTAATAAAATCTTTGCAATATTCGGCACATAATTTTCGCTGGGTCTGTGCTGCATTTTTCCCCTTCTGGTAATAATATGGCAATGAATCAATTTAACGTACTTTTTACGTCAATTATTATAATAGACTTAAATTTTGTACTTTTAAAATGACTTGAGTGCTAAGCTCAATATGATATAAATTAAGTTTAAATAAAGCGAAGTGACTTTCCGAACAACCTAATAAGATAATTTTACTACTCGATAACGCCAGACCGAATGTTCATTCTATTGTAAATAATTAATTACAAAGTGCAAACTGAGAAGTGTTACATCACCATCCATATTTACCAGATATTACTTCTTCGGATTTCCAATTTTTCCGCTCGATGCAATTCGCGCTTTCTGGGAAGCGGTTCAGTTCCGAAGAAGATCTCAAAATCGGATTAATAGCTGGATTTCTTGTAAAGAACAAGAAAACTTGTTTTCGTAGAATCCATTCGTTGTATAAAAATGGTCCAATGTCATATCTGTAAATGGAAAATATTTTGATCAAATGTTATTAAATAACACTTTAAAAATGTCTTTTTATTTTAAAAAAACCCTGAATCATACTAATTCACCTCATATTATCAAGGTATCAAGATTTAAGTGAGAAAAAATATTGTTTAAATAATTTTTTTCTTTTTAAACTCATTTTTGCAGTAAATGTCGAAAATTCAGGACATTTTAGGACATAATAGAAAGTTTATGGTTCGCGTAAATGAAAGTAATGTATGAAAAATTTAGAAGCATTCAGTAATTACTTTGATTAAAGTTATCACTTTTCCTTTGTCAAAAATCGATTTAATTAATAAATTGTATTAATTACCTTTTGAACTTTACAAGCCAATACTTTGTAACTTCACTTTTCGATATGAGAAACATTCCGATCAAACCATTGGTCTTTTTCTATTGGTTGTTATTTATTTTTTAGTTTTCTTCAATAATATTTTCTCTTTATTACACATGTAGTGCAACTGTTCTTGTTCCATATAATTAGTTAATTTCTCTATAATTGTAAAATAATTAAAACATTAAAACATTTCCTAAATGAATTGACACATTGCATCTCATTTGTTGTTATATTCATGAATATTTATTTTATTTTCGTGTTCTACATTATCCTGAATCAGGTTACTTTCCTGTCACTGTCTAGTATGAATTGTCATATTTCCCATTGAAAAATGTCCTTCAAAATTCAGTATTACCTCTCACGTTTCGTTTTATATAAACTGTAAAGATTGATTAATTGAAAAACTATAGAAATAAATTAATTGTTTTCGTTGTATGATCTCTTTAATTGATTAAATGATTGATTTCTAAAATCAGAAATCTAACTTTTTTCACCTGTGACACGAGGGCTTAATGCAATTGTAGAATGAATTATGTAAAATAATTCTAACATATTGTTAAATATTTATATGAACTGTCCCATTATCAGGTTAACCGGAAAGGTTTCGTTTTATTGCTATAACAGAAGGATATTCTTGACAAAGGAAATATTTTATTATAACAAATATTGAGAATTATGTTTAACAATTTTGTTCAGATAATTTTATTGTTTGATAATTGACGTTATTATAAATTGGAATCAAATGACCTATTAGATAGTAAGAACCCAAATCCCTTATGATTCCACCATACGGACAACAGTCTTTTTTGGTGCAAATCAGATTTTGATGTTATTTGCGTTGGTTCAGCCTGCTTCGACCATCATCTTTTAGGTTTAATGTAATTTTAAGTAATCCATTTTTCCTCACCGGTTTACATGATTTTTAAAAGTGAATTATTTAATTAGTCTCTAATGACAATGTTACAAAGGTTGATTCGTTGAGTTAAATACATTTCCTTCAGTTTATGTGGAACTCAAATGTCAAACTTTGAAGAATACCTCACATTTTTATTGTTGTTCTGAATTAATTCAGTACTCTAGTGATCTCAAGAAGGATGATGTGTATGTCAATTTCAATTATGACATTTATTTGGTCCTCATTAATTCTGACTGGCAAACCAAAACCTTGTGCATCTTAAAAGTACAAATTTGTATAAGGAAATCTGGAAAATTTGTTCTGTTACTGTTTCGTTGCATTTAAACATCACGTTGTTTTTACGATGTCTCTGAACCTATTAGGTCATAAAGTATGAAATACATAGATTTAATAACAAACATTTATTAAAGAATCTTTGAGAAGGACCGATTTATTTAATCAAAGTAGCCACCTTCAGCAAATGTACACTTCTGGCACCTGGTTGGCAGCTCGGAGATGCCTTTATCAAAAAACTCAGATTTCAGAGATTCGATAGTATGTAAAGCATAGTATGTAATTATAAATTAATGCCTTACTTAATTATTTAAAAGTATGTATTTATGATACATTATTAAAACAAGAATTATTAATTTATACTCCCTCCATCCGGAAATATGGTATACATTTCAACAAAAATCGTAGATTATCGTGATTATAAATTATATAAATTATATAAATTGGCAACTGTCATTACATTGTTATAGTAAATACTCCTGACAATATAACCTGAAATATTTGACGTAAGCAATATCATTCTTAGCTAAAAACTTAACGCTCAAACATCCGTGTTTCTTGAGATAAATAAAATTAATACCACTGCAAGACGAATATGGAAAATTCTGAAGGAAATTTGTTAAACTTAGAAAGAAGGGATTCCAAATATAAACAATTAACCAAAGGACAACGTCAAGGTATATTAGAAAAATTATTACAGCAGATGAAGGAGAATAAGCTAAAACACGGTTCAATCAATGAAGTTGCTACTGCGTTTCGAGTTTCCAGGCTAACCGTTAGTAGAATTTGGCATGCAGCACAAACTCAATACAGAGAAGGTAAAATATGTGCCGATGTTTCTTCAAGAAAGAAAGAAAGATGTGGAATAAAACCTAAAGACTATTCAAACAACTTTAGCGCAAATAAAGAATACACCATTAAATCGCTGAGGAACGCTTCGCAGTTTTTTCTTCGCAATTGGTATTCCAAAATCAACTTTGTTTGATATATTCAAGTCGGGAAAGTATATCAAGAGAATATCTTCTACAGTTAAACCAACTTTAACAGATAAAAAGAAAATGGACGGATTGGAGTTTTGCTTTTCTAAAGTAAGCTATTAATGGACATTTGCTTTTTGATGATTTGTACGACTACGTTCACATTGATGAAAAGTTGTTCTATCTAGCTAAAGTTAAGCCACCTTATTACTTAATGTGAAACGAAGAAGAGGCGGATCGAAACTGCAAAAGTAAAAGATTTATTACGAAAGTAATGTTCATGGCTGCAGTAGCTCGACCACACTATGATGCACATCGAAAGCATTATTTTGATGGAAAAATTGGAATACGGCCATTTGTTTATCAAGAACCAGCTCAAAGAAATTCTAAGAACAGGCCTAAAGGGACAATAATAAAAATGTGGAATCTGTTACAGCAGTACATTGCAAAAATATGATCATGGAAAATGTAATTCCCGCAATTAAATCTAAATTTCCGCCAGCATACAAAAAGAAAACAATTTACATACAACAAGACAATGCGAAACTCCATTTTTCTGATAATGATGCAGATATTGTCGCTCTTGGTTCTGCTGATGACTGGAATATTAAATTTAAGGTGCAACCGGATTTAAATGTTCTCGATTTAAGTTTTTTCAACTCCATACAATCGCTGCAACATGAAGCTTCGCCAGACACAATTGATGAATAATAAATTGTGTTCAAGATTCATTTCATCAATTAGAAGCAAATACTCTCGATAACGTTTTTACAACATTGCAAGCATGTATGGAGTTAATTATGTTAGTAAGTGGCGGAAATTGCTTTAAAATATCTCATTTAAGTAAAGAAAAACTTTGTCACGATGGTGGACTGCTAGAATGATATTTATGTTCCAAAGAAGCGTACAATAACGCCAAATCAAATATCGAATGAAAAAAATCATTCTTATTTAATTAAAATGTTTCAAATAAAGTTAATATAATATACTTGTCATGTACATTTTTTCATTTATTTTATTTTTTCGCAAATGTATACAATATTTCCGGACGGAGGTAGTAATAAAAACAACAACGAATTTTAAAATTGGAAACAAAACATTGGAATTCTGAAAAATTCTTTTTTATTTTGAAATATTTGGAAAATGTAACATTGTTTGTTCCAATATTTTTCAAAAAAATAACATTCATTTCTAATAAAAAATGTACTATTAAAAAATTAAAACAGAAAAAATAAAATGTATCAAATATATTTGATCAACTTGCGTAAAACAAATAAATCTTATGTAAAACATGTAGACAGCACCTTTATACAAATCTGGTATTCTTGTCATAATATTAATTAGAAGATTTACAGCCCCTTGAGGTATGTCGTTCCATATTTGTTGAAGCTGGTGTTTTAATTCATCCAATATTTTAGAAATACCTATAGAAATCAGTAGCTGAGAGCCCATGATATCGCACTTCTGATTCTTTGCTGTTATACGTGCGATATGCGGTGTCTCATTGTCTTCAAAAATATTACTTTGAAGTGTTTCTATTAATGGAATTCACATGGGACTTAGGATTTCAACGATGTATCAAAATACAAGGAGTGACTGGAATCAGATGCATATGGCACTCTATACTATAATTATAGGTGTAATTGTCTTGTAACTGAAGAATACATAAACGCTTTCATCAAACCACGTATTCTATACCCATAAAATAGTGAAATGATTTCTTACAAAACGTTTGGAAAATTATCTAAAACTTGTTTCACTTATAAAGTTCTATTATTCGACTTTTTTCAAAGTTTAATAGTTGGATGAAAGTTTTGTGTTTTCCTTATACCAATCATATTGCTAAATATAGTATGAGTACTTATCATTCAAGAATTTTTTACTTAAATATTTAAATAATGTGCATACGAAATGTGAATATATCATTAAATTAGATTGATTAAACAACAGATTCAATAATTCCGATGCAATCCATTAAAGTAATATGTGATACGTTTTAATTGAAAATGAGTATATCTATACATAACGAATTAGCGCGTAAAATCTTAACTTAAACATTAAAAAGAAATTTATTATTTTATTTCATTAATCTTCATAGATATATATTGTTCTTTCTTTAATAATTTAATCATCAATTATTATTATTATCATTATTAGTTTATTTATTATTATTATACTTGCTTTATTGATTTTATTTTTTCAGTATTTTATCATTTCATTTTCATGATAATACCGTTAAACAAAAATACAAATGTAAAAAGAAAATCTCACTTTTCCTTTAGTAAATGTACAGACTGGACTGAAAACAGCATTTCTGAAATATTGATTAATTCTTGAAATATTATCTTTTCCATATCTATATTTTTGAGCCATATTAAATCATCGGATTTTTTACGATGGAAAAATCTGGATTTATTGGCAATTAATAACGGTTGATTGAACCAGCTTGAATCGATAATGTGATCGAAATGCCTGGAATATAAATTCTGATAACTGCTACCTGACAGAATAATGGACTGGATGGTAGCTTGCTTTTGCTTGTTGTAGATTTCTTTGAGACTTTGCTGGAAAATGGAAACCGTTCTCAAAGTCTCGTTTTGAATTGATTGACGACTATTGTAGAAAATGTCATTGTTTTCCCATCTCTTATTCTTGAATTTGTCCAAATAATTGTTGAGATTGGCTTTCAAAACGTTGGAACAATTGATTAAAGATGACTGATTAATGGATTTCAGGCTTTTCAGAGAATGAAAGGAAAGATTGTTTTGTTCAATCGATTTCAAATGATGTTCGTGCTTGAGAGCAAGAATCAATGACAAAATCGTTGTAAATGTAAACAGGAAAGAATAAATGATTCTTAATATGATGTACATAATGATGATTGATCTTTTTTTCATTGTAATTTTCGACGTTGACGATGGGTGATTTGTGAACCAGGACGATTGGGTTTTTTGTAGAAATTTCATTGTTTTTACCGAGATTAACAGCCATAGGAAAATAATGATAAACGTCAGTGATATCCAACCGATAAGTAAAACGTTCGACGACATTTCCATGACGTTTCCTTTTGATGGGTATTCAAACAGAGTTTTTGAATTGTTGAAGGTTTCCATTTGACGTTTGGTCCTATTCGCTTGAGATTCGATTGTGATGTACCGGATGAAGGTTTGAGAACAGTCTGCTAGGTAGAGTGTGAGCTCAAGTGGAACGATAGTATCGTTTCGACTAGGGTTGAATAAGATTTGAAACTCCAACCAAAAAGGATTTTGAGTGGGATTATTAAAAGACGACTTGTAAATCACTATATCTAATTGTTGAGCAAGAAATTGGTTTATTGCTAAAGTCAAGTTCAAATATGACAAGGATTGGGACACATATCCTAATTATTGACAAATAATAATTGGAAAAATATATATTGTTAAAAATGGGAAGAATTTATTGAAATGACTTGGAAAACAAATTGAATAAACCTATGTGGTCAATCAATCAAGTGAGGAAATATTTTAATTATTCAACTTACAGGGTTTCATTTATGTAAATTTGATATATTTTCTCAAAAATGGGATAATCTTATTTAATAATTGATGAAATATTTTACGTAATTAAATTTACAAAATCAATTGGGAAAGTTTAAATAAAAAATTGAGATTAAAAAAATGGATAAAAAAATATTTTTTTTTTCGAAAAGAAAGGTATTTGCATCAACAATTTCGACATAGAATTGGAAAAATATTATTTTTCATAAAATATAGAAATAAATAATATAAAGGAATGCTTTTAATATTTTCCATTAAATCACTTTTAAAAAGTCTGAGTTGTTTTAAAAAAATAATAATATTTGGAAAATTATTTTAAAGTAAAATAAAATTTATTAATATTTATTTTTATATTTCAAT
>JBBMKC010221040.1:0-12225 GCA_037834085.1 Bipalium vagum
ATTATTATTATTATTATTATTATTATTATTATTATTATTATTATTATTATTATTATTATTATTATTATTGATAAAAATACAATACATTTATTTCATTATTTATTCTTTCAGCTGGCTTCCCAAAATAGACGACAGGAAATGAAAAGACATGATATTATGCGTGAAAAGAATGATAAAATGACTGACCTGGAAGAAGAGGCTTTCCAAAAGGCTCAGACGTTATTGAAGAAAGCTATGGAACAAAGACAAGAACAGGAAGATGAAATCAAAAAGTTAAATGAACTGATATTGAATGCAAAGATTCAAGCTATACGTGATGCTCAAATTCTGGAAAAAGAGATAATCAAGAAAGAAAATTTAGAAGAAGAACAAAGATTGGATTTGATGATGGAAATCGATAGAGTCAATGCTATACGGGTTCAAGAAGAGATTGAGAGCCGACGAAAAGAAGAGGTATTTTGATATTATGATTAATGTGAATTTTACTTTCTTAATTATTAATTTCAATATTTATTATATACAGTGCAATATCTTTAATAATTTCCCTTATTAAAACTAAATAGATTCAATAACATTTATTGGAAATATATTTTGCTTTACAAATTGGCATTAGTTTCGCAGTTTTTCGAACGAAAACTATATTGTTCTTAAGGACAGTATCTAAAACTGTCTAATTTTAGACATCCTTCGGTTTAATAATTCACGATAACCTGGATTCTCTTGATATTATTCAAAATGAAATTATCAAAACTAAAAAGAAATTTCAGATTAATAATAATTAAAGTTCGATTAATAATTGAAATTGACTAAAATTATTAAAAATTGATTTTATGATAAAATTTTCCTTATGAAAATTACTTTCATTTTATTCTGGCTACCAGATAATTTTTGGAGTTTTTACAGCAAACATTCAAACGAAATATTCTTTTCAAAGTCTTGTATTTAATTAAAATTATAAATTCCATGATTTTTTAAAACCTCTTCAATCTTTCTAATTTGCGGAGGTGAAAGTAAATCAAAACCACATTTATTTGTAAAAATTATCCTTTGATGCCATACATTAATGCTATACACTCAGCTGAATGGTTCTTTATTTTTCAATTTCATGTATAAAGTGTATGTCCTGAAGGTACTCAATGTAATTTTTACAGCTGCTATAGTTCTTTTTTTGATGCAAAGACCTCCCACGAAGAAATTGTTTAAGGTTTTTTATAGTTTTTTAAGACTGGGAGCCAAATCTGGAGAGTATAATGGATGTTTAGTCGATACATAAATCAATTTGTTCAGTTTTACTATTGGAAATGCACTTTGGCGATCTGGTTATTAAAACTATTTTCTTCAATCTAGGTCTTCTTAAATGAATGATCCAATATGTTAACAAAATAATTGCAGTTGGTTGTTTTACTTTTGCCAAGGTAATCGATAATTAAAATACCTTCCGCATCAAAAAAAACCGTTGAGATAACATTTTCCACTGATCGTTCTCTCCTAAGCTGTTTTGGAACCAAATATTCAACTTCTCTCCACTGCAATCGTTGCTTGTTTTGCAGTTAGCATCATAATGATTGGTCTATGGCTCATCGGCAGTTATAGGATGGCCCATGAAATCAGTTTTACGATTTAAAACTACATTTGAATACAGTGACCAAATTTTTTACTGTAGCATATAAAAGACCCATTCACCCAAAAGATTTACCATTTGAATATGAATTTTATCCCTGTTAATGATTTTAAAATTAATTACTTAAGAAGTGCTCAATTTTTAAAATTTTGGCATTCTTAAAATGAAAAAAAGGATGAGTTATTTTATTAAACATAATTTTTTCATATAATAATAGCATCAATGTTAAAAGCTAGACTTTTCATAGAACTTGTATATTTATCAAGATTTTTTAGACCTAGGTAATGAAAAAATAATACAATTTTTAATATAACCTAAATTAATGATCAATTTCTTGCCAAAATAATCTTGAGAACAAATAAATAGCCGTTGAATGGTGAATTGAGTTTATTAACAAAATTAGTATTTCATTGAATTTTGTATGCTAATTTCGTTGCTATTAAACCTGTAATTTTATTTGTATCCCACGAGATTGAGCCACAAATGAAGCCAAACTTTTGTTTATAGATATTTGACTTTGATGTTGTTTGCCCGGTAAAAGTTAATCTTTTTATTGTGGCATTATTATATCGAATCTATTTAAGTTCGAATCTATTTTCACCTTGTGTTTTTCTGTTCAAAAATTGCTTGTTTATCAGATATTAAATAAGGAGAAATTATATTTCAACTTTTTTCGCTGCCAGTTCACGAGGCATTCTCTTAGAATATTTAGAAAAAAGCCAAGTTGATAAATGTGGATTTTAATATTTATTTGTGAATTCAAAAGTTTCTTTGTTATATTATGATAACGTTTTCCCCATAAATTAAACCATACTCAATAAATAAACCCGTTAATAAAATAAAGTATTATTTGAGCTTTTTGGAAATATAAACCATAAAAATTAAAAGATTTGTTATAAAATTAATTAATAAATCAATATTGTTTGTATCAATATTATTATTATCATATTATTATTATTATTATTATTATTATTATTATTATTATTATTATCATATTATTATTATTATTATTATTATTATTATTATTATTATTATTATTATTATTATATTATAATAATATTTAAAGTGGGTTAAAAGAAAGTTGTTGAGGATTCACAAGGGAAAATTTTAACAGAATTCAGTAACAACAGAAATTGAAAATGATATAAAAATTTACAAGATAAAGTCTGCATTTGTAAATTTGTGAAACTAAATTTAACTACTGGTCCAAACATTGAAAATTTCTAGTTACTTCACATACCCTTTTTCTTCTGGTACTGCTAAAGGATACAATGTCTCACATCTCATTCATTCATTTTTTCACTCAAATTTTAAAACTAGTTCTATCAGAAAATAAACGTACAGTTCACTAGAGTTAGTTTATCAGTTATTTGCAATGCAAATGGAAGATGTTTTATATTTCTGAAAAGAATATTTTATTAGACATGATATATATTAATTAAATAATTGTCTTTTAAGAAGTTAATGTATTTTGATTTAAAGGTGAAAACATTTTTAAAAATATTTTCCCTTCAAAACCTTGTTTTCATCAATTTTTAAAAATAGATAAAAAACTTTTTAAAAAACCTTACAAATTAGATACACAGGTTCATATGTAATTGTTACCATAAGACATACGTAGATTATAAAAATTATTATTCACTTTTAGATTTCTATTTCATTTATCTAATTTAACTCAGCAGGTTTAAAGGGACTATAATTAAAATCATTCAATCAACAATTAATTGACATTGCTAATGATAAAATTAAAACAAAATATCACTTTCCATAAGTAAAGCTTTTCATGATCATGAATAGGTCACAATATTAATAAAAGTTTATGTTAGCCAAGCTCAACGAAAAATCTGACTCCAAAATCTTATGGTTGTTTTCGCTAATCATTAGAATTCTTTCACTAAGCAAATAGACAAGTAACACGTAAGTCTAAAATTGTTATTTGATTACACCACAATTTACACAAAAAGATCACGAAATGTCTCCAAGTAAATCACAAATCACATTCTCTCAAAACCTCCAGGTAAACAATTTCAACAACAAAAGATAAAAGTAAAAAATATTTTGTTCCTACCCTTTAAAATTTAAAAACCAAACAATATAATCATCTCACGATTTCCTATGGATTGTAATAATCCATTTAAATTATTCCTCCATGTGGTATTTCAAAATTTTTGCTAACAACATCATAAAATAAGTTCATTATAGAATCCTGCATTCCATCCTATGATTTTGGAAATGTATAAAAATATTAATTATATTGAACGAATCAGATGGGAATAGTAGCGTTTGTGGAACTTTAACAGTTCTTCGCAAATATTTATATATTATTAATGCAAAGTTCTTTGATTTAAAAAAAAAATTGAAAATCCATTAGCAAGTTTAGTATAGTTATTCTCTTTGTCGGACAAATAATATTCCAACTTTATTATTTTCAATAAAAATCATTGTTATTTTTCCATGATCCGAATCTACAGATTTAATCTAATAAAAATATTTCTCCAACATTTTTCAAACAACTAAAAACTGACGTCAAAATTTCTCGATAATCATTTAAAACCATATGAACACTAATTTTCTCTCTGAAAACTGAATCTATCTCTCACAGGCCAATTATAAAATACTGAAACTTGAGGCAGAACTCTTTCATTGAATTATGTTGACTCCTCGTGTCTTTTCCTTGTCACCTTGGATAACAATAAACTTCCTACTTCATCATGATAATAATTTAGGTTCATTTAAAATATATTATGAAGTTTCATTTAAGCTCAATTAATCTCATTTATAATATTTTAATTTGTCTCAACATTCATAATATTTTTAGTAGATTTTAAATTTCAAATATTTTAATGGGAATTTTATAATAATAATTATTATTAATAATTCTGAAACAAAGTGCCGCTTCATTTAAATATATAATTCTAATTCATTCTATGTTTTGGCCTATCTAAGACAATAAAATATTGGAGAAAAATATTAGGTAACACTAAGGGCATTTTTAGGAAAACTCAACTTTACCTACATAGGTTTTGTGTTTTTTGGTTACCCACTGATACTAAAAAATTGAAACAAAAAAAATTTTGTTAAAATAATTTTAAAAATTTTTTTTCTGTGTGAAATTTATTTTTAAAATGAAATTATTTTTCGGAATACTTTTATAATATTTTTTTCTATTTAAGTATTATTAATAAATTGCTTATAAAAGGAAATGTTGGCGGCTTCATCAATATTGCAACAAATTGATCAAAACGAACAAGAGCGCCTGATCGAATTAGAAAGAAGAGAACAAGAGCACAAAGTAGAAAAAGAGAGAATAGCTATCCTAATGGAAGAAGAAATAGCAAAACGCTTAAAAATAAAAGAAAATCAGGAGAAATTAAGATTTGAATTGAATAAATCTAACGAAGAAATACTTGAAAGAAAAATTCGAGAGAAAGAGTTGGAAAAGTTACTAGATCTTCGTGTTCTTGAAATTCAGAAAGAAAAGGCTCAGAGAGAAGCTGAATTTGAAGCAGAAGCTCTGCGAATAAAGGCAGAAAAGGAACGTGAAGTAGGTCGCTTAAGAGCTCTTCAGGAAAGAGCACGAGATGAGCAGGCTGATAGAGATGAGTTAAGAGCAAAAAGAGCTATGGTAACACTAAGAGCTTATATAAATATCTGTTAATATCTTCACTAATATTTAGGAAGAAGCAGAGCGAGTATGGAGGAAAAAAGAGATCGAAAATGAAATGAAAAAAAAGCAAGTGGAAAACGATTTGAAATTAGCTCGAGCTCAACAGGCCGAAATGAAAGAGCACTTTCTGGCTATTCAGGCTGCCCGAGATAGAGGAGAATTCGAAAGAACTATAAGGTAAAAAATCGAAGATGTAATTCTTTTTGGTTGTAAATATTTTATTATTCAGAGTTCAAAAAGAACTTATGGAACGTGAAAAGCAACTTGAAGAAATAAATAAAGCTAAAAAACTGGAATATTCTCGAGAAAATAGAAATCAAATAAGAAAGAATGAAGAAATGAAAATTGCTGAACGAAATGCATTTTTTAAGGAAGGAGAGAAAATTGAAGAAGAAAAGAGACTGAAAAGAATGAGGCTGGAAGAGGCTAAAAATAGAAAACTCGAGGAATTGCGGTAATTGTTGGTGGAATTTCTTTTCATTTGATGAAATATTGTGATTTAGAAATGCTGGAATATCCGAACAGTTTTTGAAACAGATCGAAAGGAAAATTCAACAAGCTCAGAAAACATAAAATAATAATTGTGAGATTAATTAAAAATCAATAGAGGTGATATTATAAATTGGTATCATCGAAATTTAATTTTGTACTTTAACAGACGGTAAAAAAATACAGAAAAAATGTTATTGGATTTGTTTTCATTTCTTTATCTGTAATAATAATAACAGTGATAATAATAATAATAATAATAATAATAATAATAATAATACAATATATAGAATTTTGAATTAATGATTATTAAATATAATTAAATATAATTAAATATTATTAAATATAATTAAATATAATTAAATATAATTAAATATTATTAAATATTATTAAATATAATATAATTATTAGTTTAAATAATTTTATTGCTTTATTATTTTCCTTTTTTTAAAATCGTAATAGTTTAATGAATTTATCAAATATTTAATTTTTATTTCTTGTTTGAGATAAAATGAAAATAAATGTCAATAAATAATAGACTAATCAAATAGAAGAAATAAAAAAATAAGGTTTCTTTGAAATGATTAGGAAAGAAAGTTAAGAAATTAATTTTAATACATACTTCTGGTCACTATCAGAATTATAAAGGCCCAAATTTATATTAAAATTAACAATATGTAAACATTAATTATCTTATGTGAATTTATTATTCAGTGACATCATTTCTGTTATTATTTCAAGGCAAGTCAGACTTTATATTATACAAGTTGCTTCGTTAAAGTAACAATTAAATTTAAAATTTCCTCATTGGATTTTCTATTTAATGAAAACAGTTACTTTATTTATTTTTGTTATACTATTGGAGCGAAACAGAGAATTATTAATGGAAACTCCATCATGTGTGTTTGTGATGAAAATAGACTTTGACTATCACGTTGTATCTATTAATTGTTTTTAAGATAAATGGTTTCCTAGACGAAATTTTATAAACAAATAAAAATTAATAAATTATATTTTACGTTAATATTTTCATTTACCAAAAAAATTTAACGTTATTGAAATTATATTTAGAGAATTTCCGCATAAATATTAATTAAATTTAAAACTTTAAGAGCTGAAGTGGAAATATATCAATTAAATATAGGGTGTTTCAGAAAAAATCTGGCAGGCATGAATATGGGAAAAAATATAGAAATTGTAATATTTAAGTTATATTTATTACAATACTTTATTAAAATAAGCAATGCGAAAGATACAGGGTGAAATCAATTTTGACACCAAAATATCGGAACATTCGATTTAAGTTTGTCCATGAGTGTCTATCTAGCGAAGATGTGAAGAATATTTTGTGAACAATTTTGAAGAATATTGCCAAGAGTAGACAAAAAAAGGATCATTTCGTCAGAAGAAAATTGTAAACATTGTCCTTTAATTCAGTAATTTTTCTTATGTCCAGGAATGATGACCACGTAGAAAGATTTATCAAGGGACCCAGCGAGTTTCGGAATCCATAGGTCTCCTGAAAATGACCTAGAGGATGACTCGGGGACTCCTTGCCGCCCCGGGTAAGAATATTTATCGATTTTTTTGTTTTTCTTTATTGTATTCTTACTTTTTTCTTAATTTTTGTGATAATTCTCATTTAAAATTCCATTTAGTTTATGTTGCATTGGTATCGAATTTTGTTTTTAACTATACATTATTTCATTCAATTTGTGCGGCATTTGATCAAATTTGACTTTACAGGTGTTCGATTTTCTGGTTTATTGTTCTGGATTTTGTATGTACAACGTTTGAATTTTTAATAAAGTTTTACTGTGCCTGTTTTGATTCAATTTGAATGCGGATAAGGTTTTATTGCGGGGTTTTGATTCAATTGAGTTAAAAATTTTGTAACAGTAAAAGAAAAACGAACACAACATTAAAAAGTGTAGAGTTATTGATTTACAAGCAAAAGTTACTTTGTTAAGGTAAAATAGTTATAAATTAAACATCCATCTGCTTCTTTTCTAAACCAATATGTTCTCTGGCTTAATTGAGATTTTGTTTAATAAACAAGAGATAAATGACTTAAATACAGTATTATCTTCATTTAAATAATAACACAGAAGACCTTTCCTTCTACACAAACCTATTTGCGTATTTAAAAACTCAACACTAGTTTTGTGTGCAGATGTCTTTATTTTTTTCTTGGTTCTTTGAAAAAACAAATTCTAAATGATTGTTAAGAATTTCCTTTGGATTTTCATCAAAGAATAATAACTGTTTTGTTTTATATCAATAAGATCCAGTGTAATACCAAAGTATAATCTCCTTAGATATTTTAAAAAGACACGAGAAATTAAATAAAAATAATTATATGTATAAATAATTAAAATAAATTAAATATTCATAAAAATTGTGTTCTATATTATTAATATATGTAATAAAATAAATTGTAGTAGCTTACGATTTTAATGAAAATTTCGGTGTTTTAATAATACCAATAAATTTGCAAACTTTTAAATTGTTTAAAATGCGTTGTGTTATTCAAAGAGTTAAATCTGGTTCTGTTTCAGGTTGTTTTATTTTTCTTAATGACAATAATGTTTGAAATATCACTAATTTCATGTGTTACGTGCTGATTTTATTGAATAAATTTATAGAAAGTTTTAAAATTCATAGAATTATTTTGATCAACTTATTTGGTAAATATTGTTTGTTATGATTTCTTAATTTGATTAAATGGTTGAGAAAAATTAGATTGTACAGAAAATAATTAAGTTTTTTATGCTGTAATGTTAACTAAATTTTGATAAATGTAGTCGAAATTTAATAAATTAAATGAAAAAAGTATATTTAATCACAATTATAGCCTTTGTAAGAACCAATGTGTAATTTAAAATCATCTATTCAATGAAAACTTTATATCTAACAGTAAATGGTGAAATTGTCAGTAAAATTGGAAGAGGTATAGTAGTTCTTGTCGGGATTTCCAGAATTGACTGTGATAAGGATGCAGATTACATGTAAGGCAAATGGTTAGTTTTAATAATTTGATATATCTAAATTAGCATAAGAAAAATTCTTAATACAAGAATTTTTGCCGAAGAAAACTCAGATAAGCGTTGGCATTTGAGTGTAAAAGACTTGAATCTGGAAATTCTTTGCGTCAGTCAAGTTATAATTGCATTTTTATCTGTTTCGATTAAAAATAATCTTAGTTTACTCTATATTCCGTATTGAAAGGGAACAAATTGGATTTTCACAATGCCATGAATCCATCGGATTCGAAATGTTTCTATGAAAAATTTATGGACAAATTGAAGCAAACTTACAGCTCAGATCTTGTCAAAGGTGAGAATTTTTTGAAGGAATTGTCTTAATTATAAGTGGAAAATAGATGGAGTATTTGGTGCTTTGATGGACGTGCAGCTTATTAATGACGGGCCAGTCACAATCTCAGTGGACAGTGGTTCAGATAAAAGCGAATAAGAAGATTGTCTTTTATTTGCTACATTAAACTGTTACTGTTATAAATTGTTTTTTTTAATTTTAACATATTGTCACAGAATTTTATTATTAAATGTAAATTAATGTTAATGCTTACATTTCTATAGAAAAACAAATAAAATATAGATCTGAGAAAAGCTTTTGTAGTCCTTAGTATAATTATGGTTGAATGTGAAATTTAGGAAGTATGTATATTACAAAAAAAACTATTTAAACTCGTGGTTTTGTATTGCAAGAGCACAATTCCTTCGGATCAGTCGATACCAACCTGGATAGTTATCATTTGTCACTGAAGCAATTGCTGTTGGTATTAATTGACTTAGATATGTACCACGTTGTCCCAGCAAACTTCTAATTATCATTTTAATTTTATTAAAGGAAAATTTGATAGGGTTCAATATGAAAGACTAGGGGATAGTTAATTTGATTATATCCTTATTGTATCAGTTGTCAACTTTGTCGTATGTGCTCATGCGTTATCCATAATAATATAACCATCATTAATGTCATGAGAGGATGAAAATAAATCATCCAGGGGAATAGGAAATTATGAAAAGAGCTCACTATCGCAGCTGCCAGAAAAAGTCTTATAAAATATTATTTGTCCATTGATTACCATTAGTAGAGTTGTGTTTCTACCCCGGAATGAAGAAACGTTATTATTTACTCTGGTACCCGAAGCACTTCGTCCATAATTTCTTAAAAACACATTCAACGACAAAAAAGATTTCAATTGTATTGTAGGAGTAAGTTTGGTTAATTCACTGAAGCAAGAAAGTGAAAATTTTAAAAATATGAAGTAAAATAAGTCAGGAAAAATCTATCTAAATCTAAAAAGGAGAGTCTTAAGGCAATTTTAGAGGAAGATGGAAACATGCCGAGAACTAACTGGAATTATGCACTGCGGTATAGAAACAATATCCCGCTATCTTAAAACCATGGGTTTCACCGGAAAATGGGTTCGTGGATGCCTCATAAGCTCATTGCAAAAATAAGGAAAAGTGGATCGAGATCACTTCTCATCAACTTGCTCGCTATCGATCGACACGGGGTCGTCATAGGAGATGAAAAATGGTGCCTTTATGTCAACTTGAAACAAAGAAAGGAATGGGTCGCACTGGGAAAAACACTACAGCCAAGGGTGAAACAAGATCTGCATCAAAGAAAGACAAACGAATATTCAAAGGTATACGAATCAATAAAATATTCTATTCCATATTAACAGAGGTATGAATCTTTACTAGTTAGTGGTACATGCTTATCTATATACTTATTTCAAATGCATCAGGAGTTAAATATATATCTTTAGATTTTGAATTACTTTTTGAATTTATAGCTTTTATGATAATTCTATTATTATTAATATTATTTTTTTAAATGTTTAAAGTGGAATTAAATATATATTAAACCTAACTCATATTTAGAATTTAGATCTAATACTAATTGATTGTGTATTATTGAAAATAATATCTGAGTTTTTAATATTTATAATAAAGGTTTTAAATATTTTTGAGATAAAATATTTATTAATTTTTTTTAATTATTCTTCCATTTTTATAGATTACGGTTAAAATTGTAATTATTTTATAGATTAAATTCGTTGAAAGCTGAAGAGATGAAGTCGGATGTTTTATTATTATATTAATAAAAATATTTTACTTATTTCTAAAAAATGTTTTATAGGTTAAATTCTTAAAATATTTTTATCAATTAAAATTGAAATTAACATCGTAATTATATTTATTTTAAAATTTTTATAAATTCGGTCTTCATAAAAGGGTTTCTGAGAAAATGCTAAAACTATTTTTCTGTTTTTAATTCTAGATTAATTTTAAAATCAAAATCACAGATTTCATATTTTTTGTTTTAGGATTTTTTTATTTATGTTAAATGTGTTTTTTCGACTATATGTTTAATTAAAGCATCTCTTAACAAAATATATACAAAAATACAATCATCTCAAAAGAAAATATAAAATCATTGCATATGTTGTTTTATTTGGCATTTTTATGATTTAGAATTTTCTTTTATCAAAATTTGAAATTAATTTTTTATTTATTATTTTGTTAAATGTATTTTATTAATTATTTAAAAATTTCGTGATATTAATAAAAATTTTAAATCATTTTTTATGAAATAAATGTTTATTTTCGGGTCATATCAAATTATCTATTTTTCAATTTTTATTGTACTCTTTAAAAATTGTATAAAATAAAAATCCGAAAAACTGAAAAATTCGAAAAGAAACAAACAAAAATGCTTAAATTGAAAAATAATAGAAAACTTAAACACATTCGAGGTTAAATAAATAAAATGAACAAGTAAATCAAGTCAATTATCAATAAAATAAAACCATTTATGATTAACAATATTCTTAACATAAGAGAATTATCTCAAATTGGGTTGGTTTTAAATGTTGCTCGATTAAATTTAAAAACAATTAAAACAAAATCAGTTTCCGGATGTTTGTCAGCAAATCAAAATCCGTTAAGAAAACCAAATTGGATAAAAGTCACAAAATGAGAGATTATTATTTTATTATAGCAGTCAATAATTCTGTCCAACGCATATTTTCTACCAGAATTTCTGGTAGAACATATTCTGTAATAATTACATACTCAGTGGGTGTTTCAATACAACAAATGTGCTTCAGTCACATTAAATTTAATAATTTTCATATATTGAATAATCCAGTTTAATTGAGTTTTTCCAGCAACCCAGTAAAAGTGAGTAAGTAAGTTCGCTTTATTTTATATATTACAATTAATTTTAAAAATGTTACACTATTATTATTTGGTATAATATAACAATTACTTATCTATAATATAATGTAGATGTTAAAGAATAATGTCTGGTAAGTTTTATTTTCTTATTTTGTTTCCTAGGCATTACACTGATGAATTCGTTATTAGTTATGGGTCTTATTATTATTATTATTATTATTATTATTATTATT
>JBBMKC010221051.1:0-12224 GCA_037834085.1 Bipalium vagum
TTCTTCAGTCAATTTTAACTTTCTTCTGAATTATCTGCAAATGACATCGCTGTCATGATCTTTATTGATTTATCTAATTTTTTTGGATAAAAATAATTTCTTTTTTTTAAAAAATTCTTTTTAAAAAAAATTTTTTATTATTGTATTATTGTTACTAGTGTCAGAAGAAGGAATCAAGCCGTATTATTGTTACTATTATCAGAAGGATCAAGAGCTATCAGAAGAGAACCCGCTATTGTCCGAAGATTACTGATGAAATAGTAATTTATCTTGATGCCCTCCATGCGACAGGAGCACACGACGGGTCCTGTGCGATTAGGGGGTTTCTGAGCGGACCGGATTGAGCTCAGCTTGGACCTGTCGTCACAAGTGGTGAGCATATCTGAATTTTTATTTATTCATTTTTTTGTGTTCTTTTTAATTAACCTTTACGTATTTGATCTTCACTTAATTATTTAATTATTTGGTTATTGATTATTTTAATTATTCGATCTTTAGTGTGACAATATTTGATTATTCTTTTTGTGTAAGAACACTTGACATTCACTGATTATTTGACATTTCTCGTTTGTATTGTTATTTTACAATAAAGTGCTGTTCATAATTGTTTGATTCATTCAATTGCGTACACATATAGGAATAAGTGAAGGGGTCAGTAACGTTCCGAGCTAAGTGTAAAGACATGGTTCATAGTGAGATAATATCGTAACACTCACAAACCTGACTTCGGCTTTGTTTTGACTAAATAAAATGATTGGTGTTCCTTTTCTTTGTATTTTTCAGATGACTTGCAGATTTTATTCGCTTTTCTTTCCATTTTGACTTCCTCCCTTTCTTTCTCCCCTTATACCACTTTCTTCAGAAATACCATCACACATTGTATTTGGTATCTTGTAAACGAGTAACGATGCTCCAGTCTTAAAAGTAATGTGGTTTGAATTTGCAAAACAGGTGTGAAAATATTTTTTCAGTGACGGTATCATAAATTCTTTCAAATTCTCTTAATTCTACTTAATAATTTAAGTATGTTACCTACAAATTAAATTTTGTTTGCTGCTTGTGTAAGTACATTCTCAATTTGATGAAATTGATTCTCCTTCGATAACGGTTTGTCTGGTTTGGACTCAATTCTTGGCATATATTGCCAATCCTGTTGTTATTTTTAATTTTTCTCTGACGAATGCTGCTTCACAATTTTCGAAATTTACTATTACTGTGACAGGAATCATTTTCGCATCCAAAATGGCTGCTCGCCTGTGAATACAACAATAATATTCAAATGTTTTTGTCACTATGTATTCCTTTACTTGAGTTCTCCGGAAATCTGTTTCCTGATAAATATAATATTCAACGTCTATCTGTTTTATTGTTGTTGTATATGCTTCTGTGCATTCCTCTAAATCCATTAATGAATAAATTTCTCATATCTTAGGATTGCTGCAATCATAGATAAGTGGGTGGATTCTTTATAAAAAAAACAAAGGAGAAAAGATTTCAAAGCAAGATTTTTATTTAAATTGGTAGAAGAATTAACAAATTAGGGTGTAAAAATATGACAATTACAAATGCAGACGAACTCTCAATTGATAATAAACGAAAAATATGTCAGATAAGATATTGCAAGGACAAAGCATGAAATTTGTCAACAATTCGTATGCGGGAAATGTTTAACAGAGATGCCAGTAATTTTTAAAAAATATTTATATGGTTTCTTATTTTTATATTCTTTTTATAAAAGGTCAATTGACTGGTTTTGGTAGGTTAGTGTTAAATTAATTAAAAATGTAATGTAGTGATAAAATGACAAATGCTATCCTTGCCTAATGAAATTTTGAAAATTGCAGATTTTCAATATTAAGGGATTAAGCAAAAGATTTATATTCTTTTTCAAAACTCTTATTATTTAAAAACAATATTTTTGTTAAAATAAATAAAATTTTAAATTATACGCAATTAAAATATAAATTTTATTTCAATAATATAATAAATTAATTTAAAGAAATAATCCACTGAACTCGAAGCACTTTGAAATACATGTGTATTCGAAAAGGAATTATTGATTTAAATAGACCTAATAGAAATCCGATTTGAAAACGACAGTTAGGCGTCATAATTATCATCACTATCTGTAAGCGCCGTTACCTAAGATAATTCATTATTAAAAATACTATTTTCCAATAAGCTTTTACACAGTCAAAATCAATAGAATTATGCAAATCTTTTAGTCCTGCTATTTCCTCCAAAAAATTTGGATCATTGAAGACTTTCAGTAAGAACCCAAATCCTCCAGCTTTATAGCCGTCTAAAACCTTTAGGAAATTGATACACGGTTTATTAAATTAAAATCAATAACTTTTTGAGAACAGGCAGAACAGTGGATAGATGCGCGATGGAAAGGCGTGACACTATTGAAGCATGACATATAACCTCTAATCTGTGATTTTAAAAAATTTAATGAAGACGAACAATTAATAATAATAAAAATAAAATAATAATATGTTACAATAAAATAAATCAAAATAATTTTTTTACTTGATGTGGGGTGCTTCCTAAACAAGAATCAAAATCAAAATTATCACGATTTACTTCGACCGCAGCTTTCTTTCTAAAAATAATTGTTTTAATGACTATTTCAACACAACCCGATACCCATCTTTATGTTGTAAAACAGATACCATAAGTTCTACAGCCAGAGCAGCAGCAATCATACTGACTCCCGGTCGAGTCACTGTACACTGTTGATCAATAGTTCTATCTTTAGTTGACTAAATTCAATGATATTGATAATTACATTTCATTAAAAAAAATTAACTTTTATAATTAAAAAGTTTTACTTGAGCATAATTATGAAGAAATCAATGAGAATCATTGTAAAGAACTAATGGTGGTGTATTTTTATCCATACATTGATTTTTTACAATGAAAACAATAAAAAAAATTTAAAACTTAAAAAATCGTTCGAGACTATTAACACGAAATTACCGAAATGAAAGCTGGTTTTTGTCAACATATTGATGATGAAGGCAGTTTGGAAACCATAAAAAGTATTTAGAGTGAAATTTTACTTTTAAAGATAATTAATGAAATGTGGGGTGCTTTTTTAAAAAATTTCCATTAATATATTGAAAAAAATATCACAAACAAAAATTGGCTCTTTGAAACTTTTAACTTGACATTTCATATCCAGAACAAAGTTCAAGGTATTTATCATGGACAGAATAAATACAGATTAACACAAAATATTTTTTGAACAACTGGGCTTATTGTCTAAATATTTTATATCGACAAGAAATTTAAAAGAACAGAAAATGATTCCCATCGTAAACCATTCACACACTCTGCGATTCAACTATCCGATCTAACATTAAGTTGAGAATGAATACAAAAAGAAAATATTGAAAAAATATCAATTAATAATTAATAATTATAAATAAAAATAATGAAAGATTAAATTAATAAAAGAAATTTTGTTAAAATAAACTGAAAATACATTTGCCGGACCAACAACATCTGTACAAAAGTAACAACCAAGTTGATCACCGGGAATGAAATTGGACTTGTCGATTTTTTGCTTCGAAGTGACATCACCTGATTCGATTGGCAAAGTTAACTGATAACTGGGGGAAACACCAGGTTCCGGAGCAACCCCGTGCCTCATTACTAGGTATGTATCAAAACCCAGTGCTGCGTTGATAACTAACTGAAAAAACACAAAATTAAGATAAATTCTTAATCTGTATAACAAAAAGATTTTATTTTCAACTATTTCTAAAAATCTATTTTTAACTCAAGTTTTCATTATTTGGGAAAATTATTGATTTGTTTTTAATAAGAAAACTATTTAAAAGTTGAAAAAAGTCATCGTCGGATTAATGCGTAAATGATGTGTGTTTATTTTATTATATAGGCAATAAATAAAGATTTTTAAAGTAATCATTTGAAAATAAATTTCTCATTTCATTTTTTTAAAATAATTTTAATTCACATTATGAAAACGAACTAAATCATGTTTTATTATTCGAGAACTAAATTCTTCATATTCTAAATGAATGTTTCCACTTTAAATAAATACATTGACCATCAAAGATCGAAACTAATGTCGTTTTCTCGAATCAAGGAGAATAATTTCGATATTTGTGATATCCTTCGTTCGGAAAGACCTAACTCTGATGAAGACTGCAGACATGACACTAAAATTAATGAAATTCTCTTTGTCCACACAACAATCAATCGTCATTTACATAGAATATAAATGAAATGGTTGAAGAATTAGGTACGTGTTCCTCACGTTTTCGATCAACATGCTGTTATTCGCATCTCATTATTTACTGTCATCTTCCTGAGTTCCAACAGCATTACTCATTATAACGGTTGATGGAAAAATTGCTTCTATACATCAATTTAAAAATAGGAATAAATGGTTCGAGATCACCTGGCACTCCAGTGAACAAGACAGAATTTTTATCCTCGAAGAACAATTCTTATTGTTTATTGCTACTGAAAAGGTGCTGTTCATTAAGAAGTATTTCAGAGAAAGTAGACAATGATATCTGAAATTAATTGTCGTTTAATTGAAGATTCCTTCGGTGAACTGAGTAGTTTAGTGTACAGAAAAGGTTGGAAAGCCAAATCTATCAAACAATTAAAAACCCGTTTGATGACGTGTTTGTAAGATATAGAGATAACTGGCGTACGTGCATGTTGTACAATCAATACAAAACTACGTTCTGTTGCTGATAATGGACCTTTCATTGAAAACCATTAACATTTTATAGTTTGTTAAATATTGTTCTATAGCAAATATAATAAAACATTTTAAATTTGTGTTTCTGTGATTGATGCTTGAGTATGTAACTTAATGCAAATTTTTAGTAGTAACCCATTACGATTTGTATCATATTTTTTTCATGGACATTTCTGGTTATTCCTCTGGAATCTGGAAATTTTTGATAAGGGACTTCATGGAATTTCTGCTTAATATCCTTGACAAAATTATCTGTTCTCATCATATCACAGCGATTGGAAGTTTATTTACGCCTGTGTTTAGACACTTTCATTATCATTGTGAAGTCTTATTGTAATTTATGTAAAACTGATTGTGCGACTTTTAAAAATGATGCGATTTCTAAATCGGAATGATTGGATTTCAAAGCAACTAGGACATTGTGTCGCTTCAGTGATTTTGTTTTCTGCCATTAATATTTATAATTTAGTAAACAATTTTCATGTTGACATACGTGGTGTGGATAAAAAGTCCTTAGACTTGTATTGAAATATAATTAAGAATTTCATGACATTTTAAAATAAATTAATATATATATATATATAGGTAAGTATTATTATATCTGATTTATGTGACTTATGATTTATATGGTTTATGTTGACATTAGGTACGAGTTTTTTGAAAAAATTGTTTCATCAAGTGGAATTCTGAAGATCCATACGGTTTTTGCTGTTGAAGAAGACAGAAAAGAATGAAATTATTTCTCAACTGGAGGAATCATATGGAAATGAAACTCCATGAAAGGCGACTGTTCACAACTGGATCAGAGAATTTTCTTCTGACAAAAGCAATGTGTTTGACGAAGGAAAAAGTGGACAACCTACAGAAATTGAAGAACAAAAATTAGAAAAATTGAAGATAATCGTCAAAGAAGAGAGGCTAATTTAAATTCAACTAAACTTAATTTAAGCAAGAAGAATGTGCAGAACATGCTAGAGAATATTTGAGTCAGAAAATTATGCAACAAATTTGTCGCACGATTTTTGACAACGGAGATGCATTCAAAAGCGAACGAAAGTATGTCAAGAAAATCTGGACTTTTTCATTCTCTTGGACAAAGTTTATTGAAGAATATGGTAACAGAAGACGAGATTCCATTGAGCCATTACATTTCATACAAAAGGTGTAAGTCTCTTGAATGGGTATTTCCTGAGGAAAAGGCACTGAACATGCTTCGTTCAGGGATATCTCACCGAAAATACTTTCAATGTATTCTGGGATGCAAAATGTGTGATCAAAATTGACATTGTCCAAGGAAACATTGTCTCTCACTACTACTGTGTACTGCTTAGTGATCTGAGAAAGCATCGACGAAAGCCAAAGAATCAATTTCTCTTTATGGATAATGCTCCAGCTCATACACATAACCGAACTGCGGATATCAAACGGAGAAAAGGCTTTGTGCTGATTTAACATCCACCTTATGGCCCTGATTTGGCTCCCAGTAATTTTTTCTTATTTCATCACCTAAAGAAGCATCTGCGAGATCAGAAAATTGAGTCTGAAAATGATCTCATAGGAATAGTTCAAGATTTTTTCAATGAAAAGCCTATTACTTTCTTCGAAAATAGTTTAATCATAGATTTTTTCATGAGTAAGATGATATTTTTATAGAAGATCAAATAATCAAATAGAATTATCAATAAATTAATAATTATCTAGTAAAATAAAGATCAATATCAATCACTTTGCCATGAATATATCCCAAAACGCTTGGATACCATCGCGCTTCTCTGGTGTCGAGCAACAAAAATATTACATCGTGTTCAGAAACCAAAGTTGACAATCTTTTACAATCCTCTTCGACTTGGGACACGTTATTTTCTTGTTGGCCAATAGAGTGACCCGGCATTGGAATCGATATGGTATACCCTTTGACATTCTGAGAGAGTAGAAATAAAAAACTAAAATAGATATAAATTCGATACAGCATGAGGATAGATCTCTTTGAGCGCCTTTTCAGCTTGATCGGACTTGTTGCACTTTTTAACGCTGTCTTGATATTTAAAGAGAGATTGTCGAATGGGATTCGAATAGGAAACTGTTGCGTTGTCTACCAGCGTTATATGAGTCACGTTCCAAGCCTGAAAAACAAAACGGTTCAGAATTTAAAATAATTTGCTATAGTACCAAAAATTTTAAGCAAACTCAATGAGAAAAATTGAAATATAACCAGAGAAAAGTCTGTCATTAAAAGACCATATTAAAACAACAAAACAAATGAATTGAAAGAGAAAACAAAAATATATGATAAATTGATTTATTTTTGATTTTTCATTGTGCACAATAATTTTTATGATAATTTTTTTATCAAACATAAAACCATTAAAAATAAATACTCTATAACATATAATTATTCTAAATATATGTATGTATATTATTACATATATGCAAAAATTAATTGCGAGAGTAATTCTAGTTTAAAATCATACTTTGTAGAGCTGAAAATAATTTTTCAACTTTTTTTTTAACTAATCCTCACAAGGGGGGGTTAAATTTATGTACCAGGTTGACAGAAAATGAGAGCCTAAGTCGGCTGCACCATTTTTTTTAATTTTAATTTTCTTTTTGAATGTATTTTTTATTCTTTATTGGCCGGAGTTCTCTGGATATACCCGCTGTTGTTGTGGGCTTGCCAGCATCGGCTACTCCATTTGATGGCGGCTCTGACGCATTTCCTCTGTAGCTTCTGTATATTTATATTTGTAACTCCGAGTTTTCTTAGTGTGGAGTCGTTTTCTTTATACCAAGAGCCTAGGGATCCGACTACGATGGTCAAAACATTAACTTCCCAGTCTATTAGGTTTTCTTCGATATTTTTTCTCAGTTCCTCGTATATTTTGATGTTGTTATCGTCAGCCTTCATCATATTTTCTAAGAAGTCATATGGGCTTTTAATATCGACCAGTTGTATTGTCTTGGTTTCCTCATAAATCATTTGAATGTCTACTCTGAAATTCGTTTTAGTTGTTGCAAATTCGCAAATATTGTTCTCAACTATCCGACAAATGTTTCTCTTCTTGATGGAGCTGGCGACGAGATCTGCAATTTCGTTGTGTCTGCCGGTGATGAAATGGCTGTTCGGCTTGCAGTGGTTTAAGATTTGGGCTTGTGATTCCAAATCTTGTCCGCATCATCTGCATAGAGTTGCGTTTCTACCAGGCCGGTTATTAACTGGTAGGCTGTTCGTTCTTACTGAGTGTATGAAAGCCCATTCATGAACATTAATTGATCCGTCATACAATATTTTTGAGTTGATAGGATCTGCGCCAATGGCTGTTGCGGAAATTCCTGCCCTTTTCTTGCTTTGCCAGATATTGAATTGAGCCCCTTGCATATATGTTGTGCATAATTTCACAACACTTAGAAACGTCATCTGGAATTATCAGTATTCTTTTGTTCACGAATTTATGTCCCAGTTCTAGGCATACTCCTTTTTCATTGGTCAGGAATCTGATGACAAAACTACAGTGTTTTTGGAGGTGGCTGATGCTATTTCTGGTTTTTGTCCACCACGATTTATATCCATTTTCTCGGTCATCTTTGTTTAGCCATTCAAGGCTCTGATCTATGCATATTTTGTTTTTTTTCTTTCCATGAGCCTTCACTGTTTCTTTCAGGCTATACATTGCGATTTCTCTAACTGTATTATCCGGAGTTGTTAGTATTCGAAATGTCTGGACGATTGATTGAATTGCGTAGTCATCTCTGGCTGCAACAAGTCCTATTCCACCGTGTCTTTGGTCGGTATATAAGTATGCATTTGGAGTTGTTGGCGGTAGATACAAGATCTTTTTGATGTATTTTTTAATCTTATAGTCTAGGCCTTTCTTAAGCACTGCTTTAGTTTTGTCGTGGTGACCATATGAGTTGAATTCATTATTCGGTATCTAAAAATTCCTCATTGCAAATGGCAATCTAGAATGTACAAAGGTCTGGTACATGTGAATTTTCTGCCATGGAAGAAGAACTGAGTTGCTGATTTTCTTGAGATCTGCATGGATGGATTTGATGAGAGCTATTGGAGTTTGATTCGGATCTCTTGCTAGATTTACTCCCAAGTATTTGTAAGATTCGCCGTCATTGATCTTTGGAATGTCGGATCCCTGAATTTTGATTGTTATGATTTCATCTGGAAATGATAAATATCCGCATTTGCTGGCGTTAAATTTTACCCCAAGCTATTCTGCAATATTATCTGCACAGTCTATCATTCGTTGTAAGGATGATTTTTTATTTGCTGTCAGTGCAATATCATCGGCATATGCTAAGCATGTTATAAGTTTTCCATCAATCATTGTCCCTCCTCCAATTGTTTTTGAGCATTCAAAGAGTAGCGGCGCAATGGCGATATTGAATAATGCCATTGATAGAGGACATCCCTGGCGGACCCCGATTTCAATAGGAATTTCTTCTATTCTTAGTGAGCCACAGATATAATTGGATGAGCATTGGCTGTACAGAGATTTAATGATATTTCTTGCACATTGAGCCATCCCCATTCTCTCAAGAATTCCCACTATTTGGTCTATGGATACTGAGCCGAACGCATCTGTGATGTACATGAATGCGATATGGAGGTTTTTGTTTTCATATTTCTTGATTGGTGCTCAATTAGGCATCTGATGATTGCATTATGTTCTGAGCAGCCTTCTGTTTTTGAATTTCCTTTGTGTAGTGGATAGCCGAGTTTGTTTTTATCTATACATTCTTGCATTTGCTTTACTAGACAGACTGTGAATAGTTTGGAATAGCAATCTAATAGAGCAATTGATCTCCATGACCCCATCTGATTATATTTTCCATGTTTGTCCGGCTTTGGAATGAAAATTGTGATATACTTGTTCCAATTTTTCGGAGTTCTGCCCTTTTCGATGATCCTGTTAAATAATATTGTCGTAATCTTTCCTTCTGGATCACAATACGCGATATCCTTGTATGTGATATTCGATTTCCCCGGCGAGCTATTTTTCATCTTCTTTAACTGATTCAGTATTGTTTCCTCTGACAGTTTTTGAAATTTGAAGATTTCACCGTTTGGTATCTGCGGACACCTCGACCAGTCTGCGTTGTGCTCGTTTTTCGCTTTTTGCATAAAATGGTCTATTATAGCTTCCGGAGTTGGCGTTGTATCTGTAATCGTATCATTTCTAATCTTTTCGAATACTTTTTTTGGGTTCGTTTGATATTTTGATCTTAATTTCAGATCATTTTTATATTCTTCCGCTTGTTTCAGATTTAGGTTGATATTCTTTTGCCTTTTATTTCTTGTTTGTCAGATATGCTTCAGTATCTCTTCTTCCATTTCGTCAATTTCAAGTTTAGATATTCGTTTTGCAATATCGCTGGCTTGTTTTAATCTATCTTCATGCTTTATATTTTCTTCTTTCTTGATCTTGCTGACTTTTTTATCACCTGGCCTTGCCAGTATTTCTTTCATCATAGCTTCGATTTTATTCAATGGGTACTTGATCTCTGGTTTTACCGTTTTCAATATTTCATGGCAAATCGCTACCCCACTGTTGTACGGGATATTTATTCTTTCTACCTCAACCAGGTTATATCTCTCCGTGGCTTCTTTCAATTTCATTCTAAGAAAGCTAGAAATATTAAATTTCAAATTTCTTATAAGTGTCGGTGGAATTTTCTCTATGCCTCGATTCAGTGGGTCAATTATAATCGCCTCTTTAGTTTCTATAATGTATTTAAACAGAATCCAGTGATTGTTAGTAATTCTCACTTGGCAAAGATTTTGTATCCAAGATTTGTGTTTCAGCAAGGGTTTTTCGTGCCATACATCAAAATCAGCACAAAGTTGGTTCAAGGCACATGATTGGGATGTTTCGTACTGGCCACAAAATTCTCTAGATCTGAACCAGATCGAAAATGTGTAAGGATTGATGAAGAAGACTGTGAAGAAAGAAAACCCACAAACTTGGAAGATCTCTAAAGAATTGTCAAGAGAATCTGAGAAACCCGTTCAGCTACCTAGTCAGTATTATTAATTAGATGCCAAGTCATATGTCTAAATACCTCAAGTTAAATGGCGATCTAAATGGATATTAACTTTATTTTTATTATTTATGTATGTTACGTGTTATTAAAAATAAAAAATGAGCATTTTAGTTTATAGCATCAATTTTTAAATAGCTTTATTATCGTGGCAACTAATTCTTGCATATATGTACTAATAATTATTTTTAGTTATCTATTAAGTCTATAAATCATTAACCAATTATTTTGCGAAATATAAATTTAGAAAAAAATAGAAATTGCAGAAAATAAATGTAAAATTGAAGAGTGCAACATTAGACATTGTATGCTTTTCCAGTATAATTTTGATCATAAACGCAAAGATATTAACTGCAAATATCAATGAAATTTATCCGGATTCAGTAGAGGTTTATAAGTGCCAAAGATGGTTTAACAGCTTTCGAAGAGGAAATTTTGACCTTTAAAATGTCTCAAAAAGTGGTCTTCCTGTTCAATTTGATTAAGATGAATTGTGTAATGTTGCTAAAGGAGATCCTACTTTAAAGATTGAGGAAATTTCACAAACCCATTTAGGAAGTTTCTGCATTTGTTTAACTGATCTCTTATAATCTCAATAATTCGAACAAATATTCGGGGTATTCAATATGCAGCATGAACTAAGACCATCATATAAAGAAATGACAGACTGAATGGATTATGCATGACAACACAGTTATGAGAAAACTATAGGTTTCTACTACAGAATCAAGAATTACCAAAAAGTTTTTAAGCCAAATATTCATGGATCAAAAAATTTCTGGTGTATTGGTGGAACATTCGTGATGTAGTTCACTATGAAATACTTAAAGCTGCGGGAAGTTATTAATGCACAATATTATTGTGATCTCAGGTATTGCAGAAAAACATTCAGTTCTTTTCAATTTAAAAATTTTATCCTCCATGATGAAAATACCAGACCTTATGTTGCAAGGATACCTAAAGAAAAAAATAAAGAGCTTGGATGCTCCGCCTGATTTTCACCTCTTAAGATCATTACACCAACTTTAAATGAAAAAAAAATTATAAGGATATGAGAAATACCTTGCTTGAGTACTTGAACTCCAGAAATATAATCTTTTTTAAAACTATGATTGCAAATTTGATAAGCAAATAAAGAAAAGTATAAGAACTCGATGGTGACTACTTTGTTAATTAAATGTTGGTTTTAAAAATATATACATTTTTACATCTTTCATACAAACGACATTACTTATAGATACCCGAAATATTATAAGTTTTCTTAGATAAAAAAATATGAATTGTGTCATTTACAAGCACGAAAATCTTCGGAAACTTTTAATCCAAAAGAAGCGCAAATTTTGAGCATATATATATTAGGGTGTCCCATAAGTCTTTAGACACTATTTTGAAAAAATTAAAATAAGTCAAAACAACAAATACAAGTATA
>JBBMKC010221062.1:0-12223 GCA_037834085.1 Bipalium vagum
AAGAAATTTCAATTAAATCAAATTTTCAAAAAATTATAAAACATTCAAATTACCACTGACTTTTGGGACACCCTGTAGATGAGGTTCCGATAAATTTTGATTTACCAAACAATCATACTTTTGATCAAAAAGAAGCTAAAAGCGTCAGAATTGTTACCACTGGTCATGAAAATACAAATTTCACAGTTATACTTTGCGTGACTGCAGATGGTGGCAAACTTCCACCATTAGTAATTTTCAAAAGAAAGACATTCCCCAATAAAGACAAATTTCTAACTGGAATTATTGTTAAGGTGAATCCAAAGGGCTGGGTTAATAGTGAAATTAAAAACAACGGATTCATGAAATTTGGCAAAGAAGACCTGATTCTTTAATCCAAAGTTTTTGCTTATTCTTTATTCTGCTAAAGTTCATCTAACTGGTGAAGTTAAGAACAAAGTTAAATGTTGTTCACAATTATTAGTGATTTCAGGAAGTCTAACCAAAAAATTTATAACATTTGGATATTTCAGTGAATCTCTCCTTTAAATCAAAATTGCGTGAAAGGTAGAGTAGATGAATGTCAGATGAAAATCATTCATTTAGAAAAAGTGGAGCAATAAAAAGAACTTGATATTGTGAGATATGTCAATGGACTGTTGACTCATGGAATGAAATAACAGTTGAAAAAAGAGGCTTTTATAAAGCTCGCATTTTATCACCATAACATTTTGAAATACCTGAAGAATTAGAAATGGATTGATTTAGTGAATCAACCAAGGAGGAATTTCATGGTTTTGAATAAACTTTATTTGTTTATTTCTATTATTTGAGTAATGTGTAAAATTTAGTTTTTTATGATAAGTTACATGTTTGGTTTTGTATAAAATTTTTATTAAAACTCTAGATAGGCCGCACTTATAGATAAGACGCAGTCAAATATTATTTTTAAAAATAGGGGGTTTTTGTAAGATAGGGCGCGGTTTATATACGGGATTTTACGGTAATAATACAGGGTGTGCCAGTAAAATCCGGACAAAGTTTAATTGAAATTTATATTTATACTTGATTTTAAGAGTTAATATTTGTTTAAACATGATATATTTGCCTGTAAATTGCGCACAATTTTCAAAATGGCAAGTTTACAAAAATCAGGCTTGGAATATTATCGAAGAGTCGCTTTTCTAGAAAGTCTTAGCGATGGAAGAACTCCGGCTGAAATAATTAATTTCTTTGGGTACCCACGATCGACAGTGTACGATGTCGCACAAAGATATCGGAGATATCTGAATGAACCTCTAGTACACCTAAAAAAAAATGATAAAGAAAGGAAAATAAGGACCACAGAAGTTGTTCAAAGAGCTCAGCAGCTAATAATGGAAGATCCTGGGACATCGCTTCGAAAATTGGCAACAACTTTGAAGATAAATATTACAACAATGCGTCAGATAGCTGAAGAAGACCTCAGATATACTTCATACGTTCTAAAAATACGACAAATGTTGTCTGAGGCTACGAAAACTAAAAGAGTTGTTCGGTGCAACTTGTTACTCAAATCATTGAAGAATGAAGCAATGAGTCGTCTTAAGTTTTTTTCTGATGAGAAAATTTTTAATGTTGATGTTAAAATGATTGTTGGCTTGCCCACGATATTGAACATGTCCCAGTAGTGCCAAGGACAAAGTTTCCAGTCAATGTTCTGTTAATAGGCGTCATCTCTAGTGAAGGTGCTGTCATGCCCCACATTTCTCGAAAAAGGGTGAAACTATCACCAAGGAAGTCTACGCACAGATTCTGAGTACAGTAGTGTGAAGCCCTGGATGGAAACCGTTGCATCTGGAAGACCGTACATCTTTCAACAAGACGGTCATACAAGTTATTTAATTCAAAAATGGCTGTCCGATAATGTTGACATGTATTGGAGCAAGGAATTCTAGCTCCAAGTAGTCCAGGTTTAAACCCTATGGACTATTATGTATGGAGAGTTCTTAAAAGAGTTACTAACAAGTCGAGACACCCTATTCTGACATCTGTACAGAATTCTATTACAGAAGCGCTTGCTCAATTGAATCAAGTCCATGTAAAGAAGACATGCGCTTCAGGCAGGGAATCTTGAAGGTCATAGAAACAGAAGATGGTTATATTGAGCAATAGAAGCACGGAACTATCCAAAAATTTAACTATTGCTTAAATAATTATGATATTATTTAATATATCTTTGTTCGTTTAAAGTTGTTTTTTGTCCGGATTTTGCTGGCATATCCTGTATGTATAGTGCTCAAAGGTTAGTTGACACTGAAAATATAAGTGTTTTTATGAAGTTTCTTTTTTATTATGCTACCCAAACAAATATATAAATATGTGTTTTCGTAATGGCTAATCAAATCAATCAAACGAAAATTGTATTAAAATTGATAATAAATAAATGAAATATTCAAGAAAATATGCAATATTAAGAGTTCATAAATTAGTGGTCATTGACAATGTAACATGAAAATCTTTATTAATTTTTGGGTTTCACATTGCACGAAGGTAAACCGATAACCAAGTAAATAATAGTAATTCAAAATAAAAATTAAAAAGCTATAATTCGATCACGAATTATAAGTCATTAATTAAATTAAATAAATACTAAGGATTGGACAGCTACTCCAATACCTTAGGATCAAATAATTTTATCTTTTTTCTTACTTCCCAGTATGTTCTTTTTTGTGTTCTCCACGTTTAGTAGGACCGAGAACCGAATTTTAACTGGGGGCCCTTGAGAGTAAGATACTGAAGGGTGATCTGACTTTTCTCTTAACTCCTTATCTCGGGTTTTAACTCCAAAGTAAAATTGTACTAAAAAATAAAGTTGTCAGGTTTATATCAAATATATTTTACAAAATAATTTGTTAACTCAGTTGATCGTTTAAAAGTTTAAAAGTTTTGTAATCAATATTTGTTAAAAAGTTTGAAAGGGTCAACGTTTGTAATCAATATTTTTATTGTCACTCTAATTTTAACTCCGAATATGCGCGCACTAAATCCTTCTGAATTTACATATTGTTTATGTTAAGTTCCTTGAATTTCCACTATCGATATTCTTAACTCAACTAAATAATCAATTAATCATTTTCATATCATATCATTTTAGAAACTTAACATGTACACAGCTGAACAAAAAAATGAGGCTTACTCAAAATAAAACATTTTTATAAAAATGTTTAAATTGGTTACCATTTACTACATTTTTAATATTTAAGC
Organism: Bipalium vagum; assembly: GCA_037834085.1. NCBI lineage: Eukaryota > Metazoa > Platyhelminthes > Tricladida > Geoplanidae > Bipalium > Bipalium vagum. The sequence continues at coordinate 3,226 of JBBMKC010221062.1, forward strand.
TATTGCGCGTAATTATGTATGTAATTTGGTGTTTTTGTTTTGTTTCTTTTAATAATTCAAGTTATAAATAAAATGACTAAGACACATTTAAATGTCAAAATAAAAAATCGGATATATGACCTTTGTTACGCAAAACTGTCATATCCTGAAAAAGCAGAATATTTTGAAGAAACATGGTATTCAAATTCCATTATCCACAATACAAAGAATTGGCTACCAGTTGAAGACAACATGTTTTGTAAATAGAAAACCAGGCTCAGGGAGACCCAGACAAACTACAAGTCGAGATAATAATCGACTGAAATTTGTGGTCATTAAAGATCGTAAGAAAACTATTACAAATTTAGCTGAAGAATTCAAAAATGGAAATAATGAAACAGTTTCTCGAAAAACAATTGCAAGACAAGTCAAAGAATTGTGGTTTGCATCTATGCGTTGTGCAAGGAAACCATTGTATTCAAAAATAATATTAAAGACAGATTACATTTTTATAATCTTTACGGTATGTATGATTTTCAGTGGTTCCAATATGTGTTCTGGAGTGATGAATGTCGATTTGAACTAGATATTGATGCCCCTGAACGCTGTGTTCGATGATCAACTGCAAAATATGTAATTGAATGTATTTCCACCTCCAACAAACATGGTGCTGGGGGAATTATGGTTTGGGGAATATTCTCAGTATCTGGAGTTGATCAGCTTATACGATGTTCTGGGTCAATTAATTCCAAAGAGTACCAAAGGATATTAGATTACTTCCAAGCATCTAGAAGTTATGCACAGAAAATGAAGGACAATATGTTATTTTCCAACAGGAAAATTCACCGGCGCATACAGAAAAAACAACAAAAGCATGATTGAAGAAAAAAGGTGTACCGGTTATGTTTTGGCCTGGACAATCGTTATATCTTAATCCCATTGAGAATATATTAGCATATATAAAGGCAAAACGAGTCGGGAAAAATTTCAATACTCCTGACCAACTGTGGAAAGCAGTCGAGAAAGAATGGAAAATCATTAATACAGAACATTGTCAGAGACTATCATATAGCCTACCCAAACGGCTCAAGTTGCTTAAATTGGCCAAATGGAAATATATACATTATTAATATTTTTTATTTAGTTAATAATATATTTTTTGAAAATTGTTGTAAAATTGTTAAAATAAATGTTGTCATAATATATGATATAAATTATGTAAGCCTTATTTTTTTTGTCCAGGTGTGTAGTATATATTATATAGAATGAGGTGATATTTATTTATCATTTGATTTACATTTTAATGCTGCTCTATATTTCAGAACTATGTTTTCAAATTTTCGCCATATGGATAATGTGATTATGAGTATAATGGTGAGAGCGAATTATTTCCTCTTACCACGATGTTAAGTTTCAATTTAGAAATATGCGAAGCTTGTAGTTAAAGCTGAAAGATCAGCTTTCTTTATTGTTGAAAAAGAAACTAACGAGATTGTTGCTCAAATATTTGATGTTGGTAATGCTGAGGACGTGGAATTTCAAGAAGAGACCAAAGATATAAGGTTAATTATATAAAATTAAATAAATTTTAGAATTTTTATATTTAATTAAAATTAAAGGTAAATAATGCTTAATTGAAAATAGATAATTAAGTAATACCTATAAATATTTACAAAATTTAATATAAGCAAAGGGATTCAGATAAGGTATTGATTAGCTTTTAACTAATCGTATGATTAATATTGGCATTTTGTAGTACTGTTATTTTATTTGTGATATTACCAACCGCAGTATCAGTGCTGTTTGGTTTCATTAAGTCAAAGTGTAATGTAATATTTATGAAAATAATTTAATAGTTGAAAAGTGCTTTTCTTTTATTTAATATTTAAACAAATGAATTTTATATTCTAATTATGAAAATTATGTTTAATTCATTTAAAAATATTTTTAATATTAAGTTAAATTTAACCTTTACAATTTGATCTTCTCATATCATCATCACAGAATGAACCCTTAAAAAGACATTGAAGTAGGATCATATACTTGATTAATATTATACATGTATGTCAGTGGTCAATAATTTAAGCTTTAATCTAATAAATAAATCTTGTTTCAGTTTATCAAACATTTTATTTATTTAAGTAACTTATTATTATTAAAATTTAGATTTCCAATAGGCATTGGAATAGCAGGTCATGTCGCTGCGACAGGAGAGATCCTAAATATTGTCGATGCATATAATGATATTAGATTTAATAGGTAAAATAAGGATATTATGTCTAAAATACTTTTTTCTTAGAGAAATTGATGCCAAGACTGGATATTTAACTAAAACTTTAATTGCACTTCCTGTTAAATTACAAAATGAGTTAGTCTGTTATGAAAAAAATATTATATTAAAGATGTCTAAAGAACTGTAGGAATTTTACAAATTGTCAATAAAACCGATGGTCATTTTAATGGAGCAGATGAAGAACATTTGACCACTTTTGCTAGTTATTGTGGAATTGCTGTTTATATTGCCAAGGTATTTTTTAATCACAATTATATTTTAGAATACAGTATTTTATTGACAGAAAAACATTAAAAGCATTTTTTTTCCTAAGATTGTGTTGATTGGTATACTTACATAGATTTACCATTGCACGTCACCTTATGAAACAAAACATGAAATACAAGAAGATAAGAAAACGTTTAGCACTTAAACTATTGGACAAGGCTAAAAGGTGTGATTTAGCGAAGAAGTGGTTGGCAGAAAATCACCTATGGGAGCAAACCATTTTTCAGACGAAAGGTGGTTCTCCCTTGATAGGCCAGATGACTGGAGAACTTAGACAAAAAAATCAGAAATCATTTTTCGTCCGGGCACCAGAAGAAAGGTGGGGAAATAATGGTATGGGGGCATGGTTCTCCCAAATGATCTGTTATCTTTTAGAATATTAAATAGAGACTTCAAAAGTCAGGATTACATAGATTTGCCAAACTATTGTACCAATTTTTAAATTGAATTATGGGGAAAACTTCTGGTTCCAACAGGACAATTCCAGAATCCATACGGTAAGGATCGTTCAAAAATGGATGGATATTGCCAACTACAAAGTAATACCATGGCCTGCTCGATCTCAAGACTTGAAAATAATGGAAAATTTTGGAAGATGTCATCTAGGGCAGGTCACTATGTCCGTAGATGATTTAACGGAAGGAATACGGAGAGCCTTTCACTTGATCAATACGACAAAACGAGAAGTTATTTAAAATCTTTTTGATACTTTTAGAGGACGTTTAGTGAAAGTAATTGTAAAAAATGGTGATCAAGTAAATAATTAATTGTGTTGCTTTTTTTCAAGGGGTGACCAATAATTATGCACATATGAAAAATAAAATTTTGTAAAAATCAAATATAAAAGTTCAAAACTATAAGTTAAAAGCGTGGAAAACGACTTTTAACATTTATCGATGAAAATACTTAACAGAAAAGTTGTTTAAAATGATTAAAATTGTCTATTTTAAGGTGGCCAATAAATTTGCTCATCAGTATACAACTTTTGAGTTTGTCTTTGTTATGAATCCTTAAAATGAGATAGACTAAGAAAATTTTAAACACAAGCAACATTAACATATTTAGGAAGTTGATAACTGCTTAAGTATCATTACAGAATGCTTTTTGTATAAAATTATAAATTATATTATATTAGCCATGAATTTAACTACACATAAATTAAACTTAAATTAAACTCACTCATTATTTTTAGTTAATAATTATTTTCATTATTTTCATAATAATAATAATTGCAAACTAAAAATAGTTTACTCAATAAGTTCTTTTAAAAAAATTAATAAAAAATCATTCGTTATCATAAGTTTAGTCACAAGGTTTTGGAAAAGTTTTTCAGAAAAAATAAATCAAAAATCATTAAATGTATGAGATTTGCAATAAAACATTAAACCTAATTTATATTACTATTATTACAAATAATAAACAAACGATTATAATTAAGAAGAATATAAATTATAACAAATATAATTAAAATAATTTAATAATTTACTATAATAATAAATTTTAATAATTTAACAGAAATATATTTATATATATAATAATAAAGATTAATAATATAAACATAGCTTGTTTTAAAATATCAAAAATGTCGAGTGAAAATTTGAATGAAATAAACTTTGGCATGTTTTATATAATAATATAATTATATGTTTAAATCCCATTGTAGAATCAAATATTTTGTGGAATTCCTCAACAATTCATGAGAAGATGGAAACAGAGGAAATGGCCTAGGTTGGTCGCTGAAAAATGAACTTTTGCCATCCCACCAATACTGCCATGTTAAGAAGCACGGGCAGATGTCTCTCGACCTAGGTTCAAGATGACATGGCAGATTTCGATGTCGGAAGAAGCCAGATGGCGACATAGAGATTCCACTAACAAAGGGAACTTGGTTCAACAATACCAAGTTACCAATCCATGTAATATACAGGTAAATTTTTATTTTAATAATTATAATTAAAGATTTTAATTAGGATAATGTATGAGTTTACCAGAAACTTCTCCTATGAGAATGTCATAGAAGAATGCCTTGAAAATAATGTTGAACATGATTCTCAAACCAGAGTTTCAACAAATACTGTGTCCGATTGGTAATACTATTTTATTGCATAATATTTTTATATAAATATTTAAGGTACAACTATTGTCGAGAAATAGTTATTGATAATTATTATGAAGGTCAAGCTCAACGTGGGAAGATCGGGGACCTGGTATCGTCGTACAAATAGACTAATCAAAATTTGGTAAACGAAAATACCAAAAAGGACGCCAGGTCGACGACCACTGGGTTTTGCGGATGGTGGACAACAAAAGCACAGATCTCCATCTTGTGTTAATTGACAAAAAACGAGACGGAGATTATTTAATTCCAAACATATTGGAACATGTGCCTCCAGGATCCATAATTCACACGGATTACTGGAAGGCCTATGATCTCCTCCATAAATACGGATATAAACATAGGAAGGTGAATCATAGTAACCCATAACCCATTCATAGGTAAGGAATAATAATTATTAACTATTTAATTAGTTTTTTATCAGCTCCAGATGGGACTCATACCAACCGCATAGAATCCATGTGGCGACCAATTAAGGACTGGATGAGGAGCAGGCGGCCATCAAAGGAAAATTTAGAAAGTTCCCTCTGCGAATACCTAGTCAGAAGGAAGTGGAAAATAAACAGAACTGATAGGTTCTGGAATTTACTGACAATAATTAGAAAAAAATATATTCTTTAACTTTGTCTTAATTTTCTTTGTCAATCATCTATATTTTTTAATAATAAAATAATTTAATAATAAAAATTAATAACAAAACTTCATAATTTTGAATTTTGATGCAGTTAAATATCAGTGTTATAAATTTTTTATTTTTCAGAAAATTTTAAAACGAAAATGTTATTTAAAAATGACAAACTGAGCTTGGAAATAATTCTATTTTCTTTGTGATGACTTATCGCTTGTTTGTTACTTAAAAGCTTGGAGAGCACCATGTTTTGATGAAGAAAGAAACAAGTGAAAAATATTTTTTCTTATTCCTTCCAAAAAATACAGGCATTAAAATCCTTAATTTTGAAATCTCTTTCTCCCACAGAAAAATCAAATGAAAAACCTTTCGTGACCACCAAAACACTAATCCAAATTATATATACTAAATTGGAAAAATATCAAAAAACTATATATATTTTCTATGTCAATAGTTTTTCAATTATAAGCTTCAGATTTGTAAAACATAAATAGCAAATTGTTTAATAATTTTAGCTGATTACAAGAAAATCTAGCAATATAAGTAACGAAATCATTCACATAAGTGCAGGGGGCTTGGTCAAATTCCTAGGGAGACTCTTAATCACCTAGCTGGAAGCCGTGTGGTTCAATCTCATTTGGAAAAGTAATTAATTGACAATCAGGCGGTATCCTGAAGCTGGCCTGGACCGACTTAAGATTGACTATGAAACTGTGTGGAAAAAGTTTTATTCTAGAAATATTTTTATTTTATTTGTGAACATACATATTTTTGAACATACCACATATATATGTTTTATTGTATAATTGATTTTTGTCAACTTTACTGATGATGTCACGATTTGACAGCTGATAAAAGAGAAAATAAAGTTTAATTCTAATTATAAAATCATTAAAGAATTGAAATTTTGTGATTCTGTGTGAATAATATTTTTTCGAAAGTTATCATTTATATGAACTATATATCACTTTAAATATAGATGTATCGACGAGTGCAGCACTCGGAACAGAAATACAAAGTTGCGTTAGAAGTGCTGTCTTACCATAGTAGATATGATGTAAATGAATTTATTAAACTTTCAGCCTGCGAAATTCCTACTACATGGCCTGATTTAGCAAAGTAAAATATTTAATTCGACAAAATTAATTACATTTATCATTTAATAATAACAATAATCTTAGTTTACTATCAGGTTTTCAAATAACACAGTCATTTGTACAGTGTGTGGTCAAATGTTATATGCATAAGATAAGAGTTGACCTATTAACTGATGTGATCGGTTTTGCTTTAAGTTTTTGCATTTTTTGGTGCATTATATTTTGGCAATGATCGATAAGCTTGGTTTCCTGAATTTATAATGAATTACACCTACTCTAGACCACCAAACATACACCAATAATAGTAATAATTACATATTCTCATGAAGCTTCTGACATACTTAACACATTTCGATTTTTAAAATTTCTTGATGCCTTCGATTTTCATAGGATCTGTTTAAATTCCTTCTTTAAGATAAGAAATAAAGAACTTATTTCTTATCTCAGCAGGTTACCTTTTTCATGATTCACTCTTAACTCAGCCTTTAATACGGCTTAATACTCATCTCATGCTCATTCATTGTTGATCTAATTCATTAGAAATTAATTTTATGTCATCCAAATACACCATTGTTCTTTCTAGCTCTTCTAAGACTTTCGTTATTAGTTCCTGGAACGTTTCTGGTTTTTCTGAAGTCCAAAATGGTATTCTTGTGAAACAACATTGACCTGTTTAGTGGACAATTCAGTCTTCTCCTGTGAATCTTTTTCTAATGATACCTGATAATATACGTTATGAAGTTTATGGTACTGAAATACTGGGCCCCATGCAAGTTGTCTAAGCCTTCTTTCAATTTTGGCGTCGGGAATGAATGTCTTTCTGCAATCGTGTTGGATATCTAACGATATCTAAATTATTCTCTTTCTTTCAAACCTTGTTTATATGTTACTATATATATGTCCTCTTCTTAAAGATCCTTCTTTTCCTTTAATTGGTATCAAAGCTGACGTTGCAAATCTATTCCTTTAATGAAATTCGGTTTGGAAAGATGATTTTAATATTCTTCCAATATATATCACCCTACTGATACGTTTTTTTAATAAACCACATGGTGATAAGAATTCTAGTCTTTTCAAAGTAATTTATTTTGGCCATAATTGTTAATAACGGGTGATAATTAGAAATCAGGACTAATTTAATCTTTATCGTAACAGACAGCAATTTTTTAAATAAAATTACATATCACATCAAACTTTATTCTAATAACAATATATTTTCATTTATGTACAACGGAATATGAATCATGGTCGGCTACATGCTTCAACTTTGTCCTTATACCTCTGCAACCTGCTTGTACGTACTTAGTCTCTACTTTTTAGAGCAAATTCGTATTCTTTTTTTAATTGTTCAAAGTTTTTGCTCTCCAGTTTTTTTATACACAAGAGATTTAAAATGCCAAAGAAATCTTCGATTGGAAAACATTGTGAAAAATTGTAGTACGATCCTTAGGTACAAAAGTTTTCATTATCAAAATGAATGCTAAACATTTTTAAAGTCGTAATTAATTAATTTTTCCAATTCCTAACTGATATTATTATCATTTGTCTGGTCTGTTTTGGAACTTCATAAATATTTTTGTAATTATCTCATTTTTTAATTAATTTCGAATTTTAATAAATTGTATTACTACTCTCTAGCTTTTTTTACTGCCCATGGGATATTGATGAAATGCGACAACTAGTAGCTGTCTTGTATATGTTTCAAAGACTTTTTGGAATATTTAAGTTACTTTATGATTAATTAATTAATTAATTAATTCGTCTTTTTTTATAATTGCAGAGTCGGAGAAAAAGAAACTACGTTGGTGAAGTTAGATGTTTTTTATTCTTACTCTTATATTTTATTTTATTATTCTCAATTTACATTTTCCTCATTAATGGCATAAAAACTTCATTCATTATTGTTCACTAACTAGTATATCATATGTTAAACCTGACTCCAACTCTTAGGTGGTGCAAAAATAATAACAATCAGTGAAGCAAAACTTGTATTTATTACATTAAATCACAATGATAACACTTACACAAAAATCGTCAACCTCAAGGATCACAATAAGATCTGAAATGTCTGCTATTGTCTTTATCAATCAAGCACAAAAGGTTTATAAAATAAAACAAAATAAACACTTAAATGATTCAATAGTCAAATTATAATAATAGTTATATTAATAATAAACTGTTAAGATAAGCAAGAAGAAAATAAAATAAAATAAACGAGCTTACAGGTTAGCTTCGTTTAGCTTCCCGGACTATTAGCTGAGCCTTTACAGTTGCTCAGAAAGAGCTCTCTGGTGGGGAACTTTAACACAATCCCAGGGTTGGGTACATTAAAAATATACTTGGAATTCTCTGATAATCTCCTTTGAATAGAGACTGTCTTCTCCGAATAGCGAATGCCTTCTCCAAATAGCGATTGTCTAATTTCTTGTTGTCGTCTGCCAGTTGAGGGCGAATTTATGGAGAAATCCTTCTCCTTATATAGTATTTTGGTCGACGTCTAATCAGTCGTAGACCAATTTTATTAATGGAAAATATCAATTCCCCTTTTAGGATCATTAATCCTAAATCGGTCCCTCCTTGCGGACCCTGATCTAATCTTGGCAATTTAGGTTCGCCAT
>JBBMKC010221073.1:0-12222 GCA_037834085.1 Bipalium vagum
ACCTATGCATTTAGAAGAGAAGATCGACGCAGCAATAAAGAATTTATTTGAAAACGGAATAATAAGAAGATGCAACTTGCCATGGAATACCCCATTAATTTGCGTGTGGAAAAAAGAAAGGAAAGACCTCAGGTTATGTTTAGATTTTAGAAAATTGAATCAGGTGACTGAAAGACAGGCTTTTCCAAATCCGAATGTCTTTCTTCTCTTTTTTCCCAACCCATATCAATGGGGTGTTCCACTGAGAATTACATTTTCTGTTGATATTATTATCATACAGATTCTTTATCTTCTCGTTTATCTTTTCTTCTAAATTCATTGGATGCCTATATGGTTTTAAATTAATTGGCTCATCTTTCGTTTTAATTGTATGTTTTGTCAGATGAATACATTCAGTGTCCCATTCTTGAATGTCCCAAAATTGAAAATACAATGTTTTCCTGTGTACGAGAGAAAAGAAGTTATTGTTTTGTAAAACAATGCCAGACTTTATAATTCAGTAAAAAGAAAATTGAAAATTACAAAAATGAATTATGAAATTCTTTGGCATCCACCAATTCTTCAGACTGAAAAACTTGATTTCAATCAGTTAACATAGAAAAATTTAACATAGGAAGGGAAAGTGCTATTCGAGAATATTTCTTGAAAAAGTTCAGAATTTCAGAAAACTGAAATTGATTCACTGCAAAAGAGCTGACTGACATTTATGTGGTTCGAAGGAGTCTATTTTTTTTCATAGAACATTTTTTCCGGTATTGATATTTTACTTTGCAGCTAAAATTCCTATATAAAACTACATTTCATATGGAATACGGTAATAGTTCGAACAACTTCAAACAAACATTTGAACTAATCATGAATGAAGTAATCTGGGTCTGAAATAAGAATAGTATAAATTGAATAAAACAATGCATACAGAAGAATCTAGATAAAATCCAATTCCTATATTTTTGAAACTACTTTTTCTATGCTATTAAAAAGTGGATTTATAATAAAAAAGAAAATTTGTATTTTCCAACTACATGATAAAATGCTAATATTAATCAATGAGGAGTAACATCAACACCCACTCCTTTTGAAGCAATGATCTTACCCACAATTCTTATATTTTTGGCATCGCTTATTCAAGGAATTGCAGAATCCAAGATTATTGATGTTTAAATGAGGAGATTCGGCCGGCTGATTCATAACAGTGATTGTTGAATTAAGTACAACGAATGATAATCTCAAAAATCATCAATATGTCATGATAATATTACTATAAACCATTATTCAATTGAACTGTTTCATTTTACCTTTGTAAAAAAGGAAAACAGAGGAACAATTAAATGTTTCAATTTTCCAAATTTTACTATCAGAAAATTTAACGAGTTCACAATGTCATTCATCCAATGGAAACTGTTCTTTTACAAGTAAGAAAGAAAAAGAATTATTTTGTCAATTAATTCTTGTTCAATGATGTGGGGAATCGTAATTTGCTTTCACATTTATCAAGTATTAGGTCAAAGCCTAACTGATGAATTCCGATTAGTTCACCATGGGAATTGTGCCAGCGAAGGTGGTAACAGTTTCTGTCGATACAAAGTACCGCACAGTTTCTGTGACAATTTGGAAAATATCTGCATCTGCCTAGAGGGTTATGTTGCTGTCCAAGAGTCAAATGGCAAGCTGTGCAAACCAGGTTAGATTTGACGGAGACCAGTTTGAAGATAATTCCATACATTTAGTTTTGAGCCATTCTTCTTGTCAAATCGATTCGCATTGTTCTAATATTGTACAAAAGAGTACTTGTCATCCAGGAGTTGGTCTATGTATTTGTCCAGCTCACACTTTATTTGTCATTCAAACTAATACATGTGGTTAGTTTAGATTTCAAGCACCTTTAAAAACTTGTTTTAAATTATAAAATTCTGAAAATAAATAATGATTTATATATTACAATTTAAAAAAAACGGTTTTTCTATAACTACAATACTCAACCCGGAGTATAAATGACTCTAATAATTTTTTAATAATTTATTTTTGTTTTTATTTATCGTCATTATAATAATTAATAATTATAATAATTCTTTTATTAGTATATTTGGAAAATTAATGCCAAAGCAAAAGGCCAAAAAGTTAATGGTTACAAGAAAATAAATGGATTACTTAATAAAATTAAAAAAAAATTATATTCGTCATCCATTAGACTTTTTTCTATTAAGGTAAAGGTTTATTTTCTTTATCAAAGATTATTAAAATAAAATTTTACTGATATATTAATAATTCTTAAAATATAATTAACGATATTTTTCCTTCAAATAAATTTTTCTCCGATTAAAACAAATCTTATAATTATTTCTAATTTAAGCCAAACTAGTTTAAATTTTATTTCTTAATTTTAAAATGAGTTAAGTCAGCGAAAAATTCGTCACCAATTATAAATCAATGATTTTAACTTATTTACAATATTATTTCATTTCTGATTATTTGATATATTTTTATTTCTGGAACAAATACTGAAATTTAATAGTAATGATAGTTTCATAATTCCAAATTCTGTTATTTATCAAATAAAGAAAATATGCCAATAATTTATTACCAAATATTTGTATTAATCAAAATATTATAACATATATTATGAGTTTATTAAATGACCAGTTTTTGTTTTAATTAAGTTGTGGTGAATTATGTTAAATAATAAATAATATTGTAAATTTAAAAATATTTGAGATTACCCGATTTAAACTTTACAAAAATAAAATATTTCTGGTTTGGAATGTTAAAGGGATATTGAAGCGAAATCCAATTTTGAGCTCCTCATACCCTGTATCAAAATTATGAAATAAAAATTTGTTTTAATAGAATAATTTTTTACTTGAACTTAATTAAAATAATTGAACATTTTTATAAACCTCAATCTTTCTGTGACAAGGAAATCATTTTCATGTTCTATTAACTATTTCTAAATGTGCTATATCTATCTTGATTCAAGATGCAATTTTAAAGAATTTTTATATAGTGGGGTTCAAAAAACATTTCGCTGTATCATTTTTTTGAAATATTTCCAATTTGTTATGGTTACATAAATCAAAGTTATGAAAATTTAAACTTAAATTAAATAATTGCTTTTTTTCTTTATTTTAAGTTAATTATTTAGGGTTTAAAATTTAATTCATCTCTGATTTAGTGATTGTGATTCTCAGGTCCTTAAATATACACTTTTTTATTGAATCTTTGGTGCACAATAACTATAGTGCAGCTGAAATACAAAGCTAGCTCACCATGAAATGGGGAGATAATTGTGCTTTGCTTAGAAGAATTTAACAGATAGCCAAAGAATTTACAAAAGGAAAGCGGTTCCCTCTGTATAAATAAAAATTCTAATTATTAAAATAATAAGCGAATTACAAATGGATGAAAATAAATTGCATTAAAATACATTTAATAAAGTGCCTTGTATTACAAGAATATATTATTATATCTCATATTTGGATGCCTTTGAAGAGGAAAATATCTATGCTAACATGATCACTAAAATAGTCTAATTAAATATGTCATATTTATTCATGCTTTTAAATTATTTTCCACAGATTAATTTAGTAATTGCTGTTAGCAAATACCAAAATACATTCAACATGTGCAAGCGTGAAGATTTATCTCAGTTTGTTAAATTTTTAAATAAACAATAATAAAAAAAAATTGATAATAATAATAATAATAAAATAATCATAAATGTAATTAAATACAGGAAACCCCAGATTAACGTGAATTCGATTAATGCGAATTTGATTACCGTGTGTTGATTCTTGATTATCGCGCTCTGACCAAAAAATACTTTAAATTAATCTAAGAAGAAAAAATAAAAATAATTTACGACAAAATATTTTTCAATATTTCGTAAAAATTTTATTTTCTTTCATTCTCTTTGAGCCAGTGAAACGGTTAGGTCAATAAAAATCTTGTTTGTATTTGTTTATCTTTACAGGGTGTCTCAAAAAAATATATAAAAACTTCATTGATAGTATGAACTAACCTTGGTATGTAACATTTCATATAGCAGGACTTCAAAGTTCGGTGAACAGAATCTTTTGAGATTCCTAGCTCAAGACTTGTTTGTCTCACAGATGTTTGTGGGCGTCGATTAAACAATTCCATTATTTTTGACTGATTGCCAGTCTTGTTGGAGGATCTATCTGAAATTCTTTCTTAAACGGGTCTGTATCCCTTTTATGTTTTCAAACTTGAAGTAATTTTTGATAATAAATATCCGCTGCTCAAAGTTCAAAGTTTTTTTCCCAATAGAATGTAGATGTTGTTTGATGGTGAACTTTGAGGAATCAACTTCAGCGGGTAACTGACGGATGGCTGATGCCACTTGATTTGAACTTTGCAAACCACCACAACACTGTCCTCTTGTTTATCTAACCTGGAGCGTTAACCTCTGTAATAAAACATATTTTTACCAATAATGTCTTAAAGTTATATTTGGCGCTAAAAATAGATCATTAAAAAAAATTGATATACAAAAATTTTCAATATTATATTTAGAGGATTAAGCGAATTGTAAAACACTAATAAATCATTTTATATTTATTCATACACAAAAGAAATGTTTCATTGAAGTCTTTTTATTGGGCTGACAGGAAAGTTCGTTCCGAATTTTAATTAAAAATTAAAAAGTAAGACCGCAATTTTAAAATACATATGTTCAATTTTATTTCACAACCTTTTCTCATCTATCAGGCTAGTTAAATATTCCATCCTTTTAGAATTTCTTAGATTCTTCATCGAAAAAATTATCCAAGTGACTTTTGATATCGTCCAAGGAGATAAAGTTTTTTTCAGTAAGTGAATTTTGTAATGACCTGGATAAATGGAAATCGGTGGGTGCAAGATCTAGAAAATATGACCAACATTTCCCAACCCAGCTCCAAACACTTTTTCTTGGTGGTCAAAGACACATGCGAACGCGCATTATCTTGATAAAACACTACTCCCTTCCGATTCACCAGTGCTCGGTGTTTTCTTTCAAGTTGTTTGCTTAATTCGTCAAACTGCTAGCAATATTTTTCAAAATTTATTGTCTGATTTGTTGGTAGAAACTCATAATATAGAATAATAAATAGCCAGTCCCACCAGACACAAAGCATAACTTTTTTTGGTTGAAGACTGCCTTTTGCAGTGGTTAATGGTGAATCACATGGCTTTTCCCAGGATCTTTTCCTTTGGACATTATTATAAATGATCCATTTCTCATCTCCTGTCATCAATTGCTTCAAAAATGATGTTAATTTGTTGCGTTTATAATTTAAATCGCAGATGTTAATGCGATTCATCAGGTTATTTTCACTTAAAAAACGTGGAATCCATACATCTAAACGATTAATAAAACCAAGCTTCAATAAATTCTCGTGTATGGTGGATTTTGGAATAATTAATATCTCTTCTAATTCACATCCTTCTAAACATCCTCAGACGATGACGGAGAGTGGGTGTCGCACAGTTGATAAGGTGTATTTCAGCTTGTAACGTGTATTCCTAGGTCGACGAACATATCTTATATAATTTTTGAATTGAAAAAATTGACTCTCATCTGAAAACAGTACCTTTCGCCACATTTCAGCTGTCCAATGTTTATATTTGCGACAAAATGCTATGCGATCCTTGATGTTATTCTGAAACAAAAGTGGCTTTTTTGCTGGTTTGTATGCTTTGAGCCCGAATTGAGTGTGGAGGCGACGCTGGACAGTACGAATCGATAAGGAACTAGGTAATTCTACTGCAATTTCCTTTGCGGACCACGTTGGATGAATACATGAAATTCGATGTATCAATCTGTCTGTACGTTGTGATGTCACGGTTGGCCTTCCACTTCGACCAGCCGTTGAAAAGTTTCCACGATCTCGATAATTTTTCAACGTCCTTGATAAAACCGATTGGTTTATTTTAAGGCATCGTGCAATATCAACTTGCCTCAACCCAAACTCTGAGTATGCTGCAATTTTGGCTCTGATTTCAGTTGAAAGTTCTTGTTTTCTGGGTATTTTCAAAATATCTAAAATAGTTATCTTGTAAGTTTATTTATCTAAAAATATAAATGATTATCTATCTATAAAATCAATAAAACATTTATATACAATAGTATTTCATCACTATGACTTTAAAACATTCAAACAACATAAATTTTGTAAATATGCTAAACTTTTGGCGGCAACTGATATTAAAATCGGAACGAACTTTGCGGACAGCCCAATAACAAAAGACGACATTTTATGGGAAAACATAAAATTTTCTTTTACTGTCCGCTTTTACAAGAAATTTCTTTATTATAAATACCGATTTTTCATTTTCTTGTTATTTCAAAAAATCGAAAATGCGGAACATATTACGAACTTTCTTATGGACACTTAAGTTTAATTAACGCGAATTCAAGCAGCGACGTTCATACCAGGGACGAATTAATCTTGGGTTACCTGTAAAATAATAATCCGACAAAAAGAGTGTAAATCATGGGTTAATTCAAGAGACCATCGAGCATACCAATCAATTTATAGAAGGTGTTTACACCTGTTTTCTTAGTGTTAACAAAGAGGATTTCTAGGATGAGTTATTATGGTCTGTTAATTCAACATATAGGGAGAGGTAACTGATTCAATCTTCTAGGTAATAAAATATAATTTTTCTTATACTGTTCTTTTACAAAATTTACAGTTCATTATAGATTGCTGAGCATTTTTATTATTATAGAAATGAATTAGCTGTGGTTTTTAAATATTTTATAAGTCATTGGATATTCTTGGTAATATTATTTCTTCTGTCGCTAATATCTCTCATCTTGGAACTTTTCTTTTAAAGCATTTTAGTTCCTTGAACTGTTTGTAGCATAATAAAGTCCAGACAGGAGGATAGCTAAAGTTTTGAAAATCTTATTCTGGAAGGCATACTCAAGCTAAAACACAAAGCAGGACTAATGACTTATTATTAATTTTGAAGTAAACTTAAACTGAGAGGTTACTGTTGATGAAAAATGAAGAAAATTTGCAAACGAAATATAATTTAAAAATAAAATTAATAAAAATGAAAATATCAGATAATAATTTCATAAAATGTGAATGGAAATGAAACGATGCATGTAGCGATTTCAGTGAAGCAAGATAATTATCAGAAACCGACTGGCGGAAGGTTAATTTTTAGATGAATTACTTAATGTTCAAATAAAATTCTTCAGTAAGGGGTATATAGGGATTCAAAGGTTAATTCGTTGGAATGTTTTTAAATATCCTCAATCGTTATTTGAATTTTGACTGGTGGAAATAATTGATCGATTTTACATAATATATAATCATTATATATAAATTTCATATTTTATATTAGTTATTACCTGAAACAGTTCAGTAGCTTTGTAAAAATATAAATTTAAAAATTTAAAGAACTCTTATTTGTTTATTAAAATTACCCAATTATTTATTTTATTATATAAAGGAGATGAAAATTACACAAGTTCTGAAATATTAATATTTTTTATATTTCGTGTCTTTTTAAAAAAGATAATATCATAATTAAACTGTACCTGACACCTCTGCTATCCTACTTCAAAGAATTAAATTATTAGCAAAATTCTGGATTTCGTTGCGAAATATCTTACATGTTTCATGAAAGAAAAAAATGCGATGCAAAATCTCAAAAGTTGTAAAGGACTTAATGAAAATATTTTTAATGTAAAGACAAAGGGTAGTTAGTTCAATTATCAGCCGAACTTAAAGGTTTTCACAGGTTTTTTACTAGTAAAAGCATTGTAACATCGATACAACAGATTATTCTATCGCACACTATTGCTATTATTTTTTATTAATTAATTATTTATTATTAATATTTTTGAAAAATTCCATCGCTACCTTCGCTCTCTCGTTATCATTAAACTGCTCTGATACATCAATAGCTTCATTATTACTGACATTACATAATTTGATTTCAAAAAGTTTAATGGTGTCTACCCTTCCAATAAATCTGGTTTTAATCTTCGGCTTTCTTTATCTTTCCGTTCCATGCAATGTTAGCGATAAATGATCCAAATGGCTTTTCTCTACTCTTCCAAGTTTGTTTCAGAATTCTTCACTCAATACAATTACAGACTCCCCAGAATCCCAAAACATTTAAATTTTGATATCCACAATCACAACTAAACTCCACTCTCTTCCATCTGCCCTCTGACACATCTCAAAATCTTGTACACATCGGTTTGTTGGTAAATTTACTGACTCAATCCCACTGAAAAAATGTGAGCACTTGGAGCTATTTATTTTTTCATCATTTAGTCATCTTGAATAATGTCCTCAGATTTTTCATGAATGCACATCACTGATCTCCGAAATTGTTTAGGCTTCGATTCTAAAATTGAAGATGAGCGAAAAAATGACCTTCTTTTCCACCAATTAAACAATTGTTCTTCAGTGGGCACGCAGTCTCAGGTGATCATCAGATCCACATCAGAAACACTGATTGGGTCTAAGCTGTTTATCCTTTGATGCTGGAAATCCAGACAGACATCTAGCAACGTGTTTCATTGAATAAACTGGCATTTATTTCTGACATGGGTGAATTTTCCAACTCTCTTTCCGATTGTGCTCAAAACGCGATTCCATTACAATTGGAGAACTTGTTTTTTTTGGTGTTAGTATTCTCAGTGACTCGTCCATACATCGGAATATTAATTTATTGACGATGATGTTTTCAATCAGACAAATCTTTTGGACTCTATTTGTACAGTATTTACTGGTGATTTGTTTATTAGTGCTTTCTGTGCCATCGTTTCGTATAATTTAGTCAAATTTCTTATATCATCTACTGCACTATTGAATCTAGTTATTAGAACTTCTCTGAATCCAGCATTTTTAGCCCACTTTGATAAAAAGTCTTTCACTACTTTTTGTCTGTTCATCCTGGAATGCAGAACAGAATCCAATAAATTCCGAAAGTTGTAAAGAGTTCATCTTCACTTTGCTTCACTTGTCCCAATTCCATAAGTAAACTGGTAAAAGATTTTTTACTGTGAATGTAAACCAGATTTTTGCACCCTGTTTAATTAGGGTTTCTGGTTTAAAATTTCACCACAAAAATTCTGCTTTTTAGGACAATGAAAGGTCAAAAACACTAATGAGATTCAAATCATTACTGTTGAACCAATCTTCAATATACTTTAATTTATTTAAAAAAAAGAATTTGAACTATCTTTTCAAAATATGATGACTGGAGATGAAGAGTAGATCACATATTATAATAATATGAGAAAAAGGTCATGCTCCAAAAAAGATGAAGCTTCACAAACGACTGCAAAGTCAATATAGTCTTCAAGAAAGTTGATGTCTGTTTTCTGGTATTTCGCATTATGAGCTGCTGTCAAACAAATGATTCTATATTCTATTGTAATAAGTAATTTGAAGGATGAAATTAAGCGATAAGAAAACCGACCTGAATTACTTCACCGAAAGAGTAAGGTACTTTAGCACGACAACGCCTCGTCACATATATTTAATGAATCGCCAAAAAGTAAAAGAGCGTGGTTAGAACATATGAGCAGTAACAATGATTTCATCAAATACAAAATTCAAGTTTCCGGTGTGGTCCAAAATATTTTGTTGGACATATTAACCTTAATTCTTTATAAAGTGATATCATAACATTTGAACTTCTTAAACTATCGATAAATTATAGCTTTCACTGATGACTTATACCTAAATGCCAATTGTTGTCTCAATTATTATTAATTCCTCGAATTATCGAAATTATCAACATTAACGAAAATGATTAATGGCACTGTTTCTTTTTTATATTTTTTCGCAATATATGCTATCTTTAAATAATTTATACAAGCGATAAATGTTTTCTTTTAAGAATTCTTTAAAATGTTTTTTCTAAACCTTTTCATTATTCTCATTTCCACTTTTCATGAAATGTATTTAGGTGTATAATTATGACGTCAGCTTTATTAAAAATTTTTTTATAAAAATATTACTTAGAAACATTTAGTCAAAATATTTTCCATTAACAGCAAGGACCTTCGCCAATCTTCAGGCAAAAAATGGATTCAGAGGAAATAAAACTCTGGTTTTTAGAAGTAGTTCAGATATCGATTCAATTTTGAAGAACTTGATCGAAACTGAGCGACTTTTTTCTGGTTGCATCAAGTAGAATTAATGGAAATTCGAACATGGTTGGTGAAAAAAAGATTTTTCCAGTTTGCACCTTATAAGTAATCCTGGACAATTGAATGAACATATGATATAGAGTTATTATGTTGCAAAAAAGCTTTCGAGTTTGTCCACCCATTCTCGTCTTTTCTCGGTCAGGGCAAAATCTCACTGCAAACAGATTAATTGGTATCAGTAATGTTGAGGAGTTATTGTTTCTGATAGTTTTTAAACTTCATAATAAATGAGATCATTTTGTTCACACCAGATATACAGCATAACTTTAGACCCATGGACATTCATACAAGTAGTAAAATTTCGTTGTAGTTTTATTATTTATGGTTTACCATGTTTTTTATTCTCCGTTTCATTTCTGAATCTAAAAAAACCAATCCAACTATGTCAAAGCAAAAGGAGTACATGTATTATAATTTTCACAAAGTAGTAATGTTAAATAACTTCCCGAAAATGTTTGATTTTTTAACGTTATGTAATTCTTAAACAAAGTCATACGTTATTAACTATTTAGCGATGTTTGATTTTACAAATAAATATAATACCGATTTTTTAAAATAGAAACAGAACTTTAAAGTATTTTTGTAAGGTTGGAGTCATACTTAGATAAATAAATTTCATCCAATGAAATCATTTAAATGAATTATTATTTGGTATATTTAATAATTTATTATTTTCAGCCGTTTATGCTTCATTAGATAAAGATGTTAAGTATTTCGAAGAAAATCTACTTCATTAACTTTTTAAAAAGTTCACAAAAACATTACCAATGCGATTTTGATAAAATGATAGCTATGGAACTTATGAGATGATCATTTAAAATGAGTCCCAAAGTTAATAATTGTTTTTCCATTGTTTTAGAAATGCACAAAACTCATGAGACCCTGAATTATTATTAAAAAAGACAAGACAAAAAGATAGTTAAAATAATCTCAAAAAACAATCATGGCAGTCTGTAAAGTCTGTAATGTGATCAACGAACGAAAATCGGCGGACTTCTATTTTCAGTTCGGTTATTTTGTATCTAAGTCTTGTGGATTAACTGTTGCAAAGAACGGTTTTAGAAGAAATTGGAAAATCTGCACCTTCAGAAATAATGAAACACGTTTGATTTTAATTTTTAACAATTTTAGGCTTGTATTCATTATATAAAATTTGGTTATTGTCAAATGCCAAAAGGAATTGAGAGAAAAATATAAAACTAATACAAGTCTGTGAAGCCAAGAATATATTAAGGAGGAAATTCGTTTTATAAGAATTTAGACATAATTTATGGCGATTTTATTGTCCAAATATTACAGCCAGAATCGTTATGGCAACATTTTGGCAAATTCTGATAGAAAGTGCAAATTAAAAGCGGAGTTTATGGAATCAGCAAAATAATATTTTTCTACAATTTTCCACTCAAATTTCCAGAAATAATTTTAATATTTACATTTTAAATGATCCAAAAACAGGGTTTTTATAGAATGATACATTTTCAGAATATTGAGTAATAGTAGTAATAATAATAGTAATAATTAAATACTTGATTATACATTGCAGTTCACAAAAATTATTTATTCTGTATTATATTTGTATGATATAATTTATATTATTTTTTTTTGTAATTTGAGAAAGTAAAAATTTATATTTTTTACCAGCTTTCATAAACATATGCATGGGATTTATTGGTTTTTTGTCTAAAAATATTTAATACTTCACATTTTTTGACTAATCTTCTGAAATACGGAAGGAAAACAAAAAGATTATAATTTTTCGACATATTTTTGGACTTTTCATCTTTTTTTCACATAAAAAATCTGCTTAATGTAACATAAATCAATTACAACATTAATTTAATAAACTGAAAAAACAAAATAAAATGAAAAATTGTATTGATTAAAAACTTTAATTAAAAAATTTCATAATACAAAACCGTACCGGGGTTTTCCGAAAATAAGCCCTTCCGATAATAAGCTCATGGGTGTATTATCGGAAGGGCTTATTTTCGAAAAAAAAACTTAAAATTAAATTATGCTTTTTTTCAATATTAAAA
>JBBMKC010221084.1:0-12222 GCA_037834085.1 Bipalium vagum
TTGGTGTGTTGTGATCAGATAGTGTAAGATTTGTGGAACATTTCAGACATTTTATTGTGATCCCAGACTTGTACATTTATAATAATCAAAATTAAGAATTTTTATTTTATTATGAAATTTTACTTTTCTATTTCCATAAACATTTGATATTCTTCCTCTTATCCCTTCTTCTATTAATAATAAATGATCATGTTTTTTGTTAAAAATATTTTAACTTTACTTTACTAAATTTTAGTCTACAATTTCAATTTAAACTTGGAGTAGAATAACAATAACAAAAATCTATATAATATTCTGAACATTTATTTCAATTTCACTATATTCTTCATTAAAGTTTTCTTCTTAATAATCATGATCATTATATTTTGATAATTGATCAAATAAAAATTTAGTAAAGTATTCTTCATTATTTTTTAATTTTTCATTATAATTTTTTGATCTTAAATGATTTATTAATGCAGTTTTTATTTGACATGTCTTCTTAAAAACTTCGCAATTGATTTCCCTTTCGGGTTCGAATCCCGATTTATTTTAAATTAACACTGTTCATTCAATTACTATTAAAATTTATTTTTTAGTGATGTCCATAAAAAAGAAAATTTTCAGGATGCTATTTTTAATATTTCACCAGAGTTTATAATATTTTTATTAATCGAAATCGATTTGATTAATTCTTCCTATTATCAATCGACATGGGTCACTACGATCCATTAATAATCAATAAATTAATGGTTATTTTTTAAACTTGTAGTCGATATGTCATTGATTAATTTTATGTGTTGCTATTCGATATATTATTGATTAATGTTCATTATTCATAGCCGATACAGTATTAATTACTTTTGTCTGTTATCACTATATATCGTATCGATTTCCATTTATTAATAATCGATATATTATGTTACCTGGTCTATTATCTGTGGACATCGTGTCGATCACTTAAATTCCATATATATTAATGCAACCTATCGATTACAAATAATTATAAACGATTTTACGATGAAAATGAAAAACCGGCATCAGTTAACATTGAAAACCTCTAAGTGTTAACGGAAATAGCCGTTTTCATTGTGGCACGTCCAGTATTTCGAATAGAGAATATGCAACACTATCAGAGGTGAACCTCCATTTAAAGTAGACGGCCAATGCCGAGGCAGACTCAGATTGACGGTTCATTTGCATGGCTTTCACGTACTCCTCGAAATGGTGACAGAGCGATTGGTTGAGAGCGTTTTCAGGATCTTCGACGTCCCACATTTCAATGTACGAGCAGCCCGGTTTAGATGGACGTAACTGACAATGGGCGTGTTCATAAACAAGATATTTGGCCTACAACAATAGAATATATTATCATTAAAAATATAATAATGAAAAAACAAATCAATTTCCAATATCAACCGATGGATGATAACGTTCGACTATGTCTTTACCTGTAAGTTAGATCGCAAAAGAAACCAAACTTCTCGCAGAGACTTTTTACTATAAACTGTGTAGGCCAGATGAACTCGCTTTCGTAAATTTTCGTCTTCATAATGAGGATGGATGACGATCGGACGACCGGTCACCAAACGTAAAGTTGCCATGGTAGCCATTTGTCCGGTAAAAGAATCCCCGGGTCTCGTGTGAGTCGTGATATACGTTGTCAACTGTTCCTGGTCCCAGTTACTATAGGAACCACTGATTTCCCATTCCGACTGGAGAAGAAATGATAATAATAACACATTCTCCAAGAAAATAAAAGTAGTCAAAACCTTTAAATTTTGTATTCCTTTGACAGAACAGAGAGGCAAAATGACAATTAACAACCATAAATCGTGGAACTTCTTCCTCGTGGTGTGAGATCTGTTCAGTTTCCCAATGACATATTTGGAAAAGCGGATCAATGGCCAGTTGTCCTTACACATCAAACCCGTCATGATACACAGCTGAGGCGTGGCGAACAGCTTTAAGCGCATAATCAATCCGGCTATTATAATATATGCCATTGTCTGTATCAATTAAACATTACCCCTTGATTTCACTAATTATTATCATGATAACCTGAAAAAGCAAATAAAATTCTCCCATTTCACAAAGCTCTTCATCAACAATTTCCATTGACCGATACTTGACCGAACAACAACGCAACCACTTGTATATGACAAACAGCACAATGATCACTATTGAACCTACTGCGATGGGCAACAAACCCGTCAGAATGAGCTCATAGATGGAAGAAATCTGGTTAAAATCAACAAATTAAAAATTGGATCAAGACACGATAAATTTCCAAATTGAATGGAGGAAAAGTTTTCTCAACTTTTTATGAAAGCATTGGAAATGGAGTATAAAAGGTAAAATAAAACCATTAATTCAAACCGGGTCGATGCATCTTATACATCGATAATCTTTTGACCTTATTTTTGTCAATATTTAATTACTGATAAATTTTCTTTGATTTGTTCAAAATATTCTTTATTTTCCTGTATGAACCAAATTTTACCCCAATGAGAGAATCCTAAAGAGATCAGAATAAACGATAATCTGACGGCGCTAGGTCCTGACTATACTGTAGGTACATTATCATTTCTCTACCAAACTAATTAAATTTTTGCCGGAACTTTAAAGATGTGTGAGGTATGACATTGTCATTTTGAAACACAATGGTCTTCCCGTTTGTCCTGTTATTTGGTTTGGTTTTCTCAAACGCTTGCTTCTTCTTCGGTAATTGATCACAATAATAATCAGAATCAATAGTTATATTGTACGGATGGAGTGAATAAATCCCGATAGGAAATAACAAAACATTTTGTTTGATGTCAACCATATCTTGTAACCGTTATAGGAGACATGTACCACAATATATTTCGAACATTATGAACATATCTAACCAATTTTGTGTTACTATCACCGATACCATACAGTGTTCATAAAGTTTACAATTTTTGTCTCTGGTTGGGTAAAAAATACTAAGATATTGTATTTCTTTGATGTTATCACTAATACTTGCACACGAGAAATAAAAATGTATACATCGTCTTTTACCAAATATCCGTACTAATTTCACAAGCAAATCATTTATTTTTATATTTTAACATTAATCATTAATACAATATTCCATTAAAAAGCTTTTTATAAAGTACGAAAAAACATTTCCCCTCCCGATATTACAAAATATTGATCGTAAATATTTTTTAATAAAGATCAATAACAATATTAATTAATTAATAAAAAATTTTTAAACGTTAATCCAATCAACTGAATAATTCATTCAATAAGGCCATTACTTACATCATAGAAATCGAATTCGGGTGCACATGTATACAACAAAGAGTCGAAGCTGGAAAAATTGGAAAATTTGCTCATCAAAATGTCAAACATGTGGTCATCGCTTTTGATTTTCAAGATGAATCCAATACAATGTTTCAGAATCATGGACGACGACAGTAAAACAACAAGGTGGATAACCCACCTCAGAGGAGAAAGGATCGAGTTTCTCAAGCCTAAATGACAAATGATGATAAGAGGTTATAAATGATTTAAGTGTGGTTATGTAATTGTTGAACATGAATAAATCATCAATTGGCTCTTGGAAACTTCCATCTTTCAAATAATTACATGGTCCTGGGAAAAAGGCGAATGGGATTATATTTCAAAATTCGTTTTTATTAATACTTAATGATATTGTTTAAAAATTGTTTACTTCATATTAAACAAAACTAATCTGAAACCAAAGCTCGGTGGCAACGACTGCGTATAGAGGTAATAAAAAATATATTTAATATTTTGATTTACCGTATTTAGAGATGAATGAAAATGTGAGAAGCGACACTCATATTCGTCATGGAATACAGTATAAGTTGAATTGAGGATCAAATACCACTGTTGTAGCTAAAAATATCTGTGATGCTTATGGTGAAGTTCTTGATTTTTGGAAATGCAAAAATGGTTTGACCGATTTCGTAATAACCAAATAAAAATCTTTAATTTAATAATGTTTGTTTCCCATTGACCATGTTTAATATTTTCCTTTATTATTTAACCAAAATAAAAAAAATCATTTACGTTTTAAGTCACACTAAGAACAAGATCCTCGACTATCGATAATTTTTGGTGGATAATGATGCACTATACAGAATGAGATCATAGATGAACATTGATAGAATTGTCTGTTTTATTAAGATGTAATGTCAGCAGTGTATGGAGCTGCATGAAACAAACAGGGGAAATAAATAGGTTTCTCATGAATTAAATCCAGAACAGAAGTCAAATCGAGTGCAATCAGTACTTTTTCGTCATTTAAAGAAATCATTCTTCACATGTATTATTATCTGAGATGAAAAGATATTAATTAATGAAAATTCACATTTTTTTCACGAGCTTTTATTGGAGGAATAAGAAGGTTATATAGATATATATACATTAGAGAAAATTTTCAATAAAAAATTCTCACAATTTTATAAATTCATAAATATAAGAATATTTTAAAAATCTACCACTACTAATATTACTAATAATAATAATTTGTTCCAATAAAATAAAAGAATGTTTAAAAATTTTCTCGTTTTTACTAACCATTGTATAACCATTGAGGTTCAAATTTGGTAATGATCAAAGCCATGAACAGGCATGGTCGCAGTGGCCCAGTGATGAGCAAATGATTTCCGAATTGCAGAATGAGATTGGCGACATCGGCGATAATGAGAAAAGATAACAGTTTAATAGTGATGAGTTTCTTGCAGTCCCTTTCTGATACGAGATATGCCAAAAATATGGCGATACATTGCGTAAGCAGAGCAAACTGGGCGAACTGCCACGACAATAAAGACATCAAAGTCGTAGCCATGAAACCTATTTTTGTGGTTAGCGATACCTAAAAAGATATCAAATGATTTCGCCGTTAGATATTATAGCTTTTATTATAAATAAAATTTTTAATTGATAAAAACAACATATTGGATGATGAAAACGTTTTTCGAATTTTATAAAAACATTGAAGACATTTTTGCGAAAAAGAAATCTAGGTTGACATAGAAGCAGTTAACAGGTCGCAAAGAAATTAAACATGCACAACAAATCTTTTTTGAAGTATTTGAAAAATGGTCTATTATAAAAGAAACTTGGACTACGCAAATTAACATTAAACGGTAAAAAATATGACAAATAAAAAAAATTTCATGTCATTTGCCTGATGGAATTTGAAATTCATTTAATATGAATTCATAGGTACAATAAAAATATTATTATTTCTGACCTCCATTGTGATCAATTACAAATGAAACAAGCAATATGAAAACCCAAACCAAATCTGACAAACGGAAAAACAATTGTGTTCACCTGCTAAATCGACTAAAATTATTATTTAGAAGTAATGGTGTAAGAATATATATAAGAGCCCGAATATATATAGAGCCCGACTGTCTGATTATCATTTATTTAGATATCTAGAGAATTCTCTCAATCGGCTAAAATGCAGTTGTTTCGGAAAAATGAAGAAATTCTACAGTGATTGAATATTAAAGTTTAGTATTGTTTATTATTATAATTATTTTTATATAACATTGATTATTAATAATAATTATTGATTATTAATATTATTTTTATTGGTGATAAAAGATTTTTAAAACTTTATTTTAGTTCGACTATTCAATTTATCTAAGATTTATAAAAATGCAAAATAAAACTTTTCCCCCTACTCAAAATAGTTAAAATATAGAAATCATTATTATAAATATTAATCATTTTTCGTCGTATTATAAATTAATAATTAACGTAGAATAATATTTTTTTGAAATAATAATAATTATAAAATAAAAATCATAAAATAATATAATATGTTTATAATAGTAATAATAATTAGAAAGTTTTTAATTTACTTCTTGATAACTATTTCTCTTCAAAAAGGACAAAAGGAAAAACTGTTGACAAACCAAAGACGGGTATGAAAAGCTTTCCCTCAGTGGTGGGGTCCACTGAACTCGAGTGCATTCGCGATGATTGAAAAAGTAGGAAGCGCAAACAATGAAAGCTCCGAAAAAACGGTTTCCCGACACGAGGTATCCAATCAGAAAGAGGAAGCACATCATCAGGCCGTTAATTAACATTACTGCGTTTACATAAAATATTGCCGGTTCTCCAAGACCTTCGCAGCTTTGAACTGACGGCATACCTTCTCTATTTACCATGTAACATGTTCTCGTCTGAATTCCGAAATTCTGAGTTAATTGCATAAAGTTTTTGTACAAAATTCCGAGAACAAGTTCTGGATAGATATTGAATCTCTGTAGTGCATTGATTGTGTCGGGATATTCCGTTAGATTATCGTTGATTAATAAATTTAACGTTTGCCACATGTTTGGAGTGTAAATCACTTGCTTGAAAAATGAATAATAGAAGCCCATTTCTGTACGAAAATACAATTCTCGTTCCAGATTTGACAAGTGAGAAAACAAGACACCGGTTTCTTGCATGTAAGATACATGATAATAATTTAGCAAACCGGTTAAGATACATGCAAGTGCAACGAAGAATATATTTAGGCTCTTCGCAGAAGTTTCAGTGGACTCTTTGTCATATTTATTCAACAATTTCATATTTTTCTTTCGATTTGAAGTCATGAGTTTACCTAATCCTAAAAATAATAATTAGTTAAATAGTATATTTTAAAAATAATCGGCTTAAATAATGAATCATGTGCAACATATGTTTAATATAATTTACTGAGTACTAAAATTGAATAATGAAATTGATTAAAATTAATCAATAAAAATATTATTGAGAATTACGTGTTTAATTCTTTTCATAAAATATTTAATTTAAAATTAAAGTTTAAAAATTGATGTCATTAATTGATAAATATTAATGTGTTTAAAGAAAATCGATTAAATAGTACTAAGATACTAAAAGACGTTTATAAATAAATTTAGAAATGAAAAGTTTTGAAAAATTGGAATTGCACTTTACTTAACAAAGTATTCTTATATTTTTAATATTACATCGATGTATTAATTATTACAAATGTATTTATTTATATAATAAATATAAACATACTGTAATTTGTAGTACTACATCAAAAATTCTTTTTAAATCAGTACTTTGTATTTTTCATGTAAATTTTTAAAATATATTTTTCTTATAAAATCATATTAAAAGTGTGGTAAATTTCGTTTGTTAATCAGAATTTCATTCATAAATGTCGAATATTTATGAAGTCCTTACAAACTAAAATGAAATCTCTAAAGAGAAGTAAAAGATTATTTTGTTTTTAAATACTTTCTAATAATTTGCGATTAAAAATATCCAATAAATATTCAAATCATATTTATGAATTTTAAAAAATTAAAACTTAAAATTATTAATCAGTAAAAACAATAAACTAAAGTTTTAAATTAATGGTAAGTTTTATTAGACTTTGCATAATAAAAAAGATTATTAATTCCTAAATTAAATAACTAGAAAATAAAGTCAATCTTTCAAATTTATTCTCTTAAAATAATTTAATAAACAAAAAAAGGCATTTTTAATATTTTTAATTTTCATAAATTTTATATAATCTGATATAATAGTATATCTTCACAAATAATTTCGTAGTTTAAATTATTTAGAATTAATTTGCTTATAACGATTTTACTCAATTCTCTTATATTAAACATTTTTCGTAGAACAACAATTTAATATAAATGTATAACAGAAAAAATTAAATTATTTTAAGTAATAAATCATTACTTACAGTTTATTTTAAACATGAAATTTATTTGTCAATTACTTAAAAATTGAATGAAGGTTTTGTTATAATATTATATAAAATTTACAACAGCGCATTTTTGAATTTGTTATCAATTTGAAAATATTGTAAAATTATTCATTTTTAAAATTTGATCCATTGAAATCATTTGATTTTGAATTATTTAAATGTCTGACGGTTATTCTTCATCATTACAAAATAATTTTCTTATATCAAATAAAATTTCACGATCACAAAGTCTATCTGATGTTTTGGATGGAAATGAAAACAATTTCTGTTCATCTGGTTCAAGTAGCATAGACGAGGTTTCGCACACTGGAGCTGTAGGAAGATTGCGAAGAGAAACTTTGGGTTGTCTTCTAAAATGTCCTGTAGACGATTCATTATTATCTAACAGATTTGACAATATTGAAAATGACACTGTGGTTTGATTTTAATGGTTAAATAAAATCTTTTTGAAGTCTCACTAAATTAAAGGTAAGTAAAGAAATTCCAATTTTAAACGAAATTTCTCGACGGTACTGTGAAGAATTTAATGAGAAGGATACTCATATTTTTGTACTCAGTAAGTCCGGCAAACCTATTTTTTCAAGGTATTTTTTATTATATTTATTATTTAATAATGTATATTATTATTCTTATTGATTATTATATATTTAATTATTATCATTATCATTAACATTAATTTTTATAATTTATTATTATTAATTATTATCACTATAGTTAATATGATTTCTAAATTGATTATTATTTTTAATATGGATTTCACAAAATGTTGATATGTGGTAAGAAGAGAATTAAATATAAAGATAATTCTGGTTATTTAATCGATTTTCAGTTGCAATCAATTGAAATTCGACAGCTATGATTATTAACTAATCAGGAGTCAGATATATTGATTTTTTTATTGATTTAATTAAGATAATTTATAGTTTTTTTTAAAAAAAAATCTAATTAATTTTTATTTCTCAATAAAATTCTATTCAATTTTATATGGTAAAATTAAAAAAATTATAATTATTGATTTAATTTGAAATTTAATTTATAAAATGAAAAATAATTTAAAACCAAAAAAATAATTTTCCATTCAATTTAGTTGATTTATTGTCATGATTGATTTATCGTTAAATGTGATTCTTTTTTTTTTAGTACAAATCACTCATTTAATTATTGGAAACTCTTCAATTTTAAGTGATTAAACGTGAAAAGATAATTTTTTATTAACTTTATTTATTTTATTAATAAATTTTAATTTGAAATCAATTTGCAATATATATTGAATATTGCTCAAAAGCAAAAATTTTAATTCTAAAATGTTCTAATTTTCCTGAAATCTGTTGATGTTCAATTGCATTGATCTTCTGTGATTTATTAAATTTTGATTTGTATTCAATTTTTTGACAGATACGGTTCTGATTCTCAAATAGTTTCGTTCATTGGAGTTATGCAAGCATTAGTGTCGTTTGTTGAAGACAATAATGACAAATTAAAAATCGTCACTTCAGGGAATCATAATTTTGTCTTTCAAATCTACGAGCACATGATTCTGGTAGCAGTGAGCAAATATTCCTTCGTTCCCAATCAATTACGGACAGTTCTCACCTATGTTTATAATCAAGTAAGTTGGCATGAGAACTGATGCATAATAATAATAATATTATTATTATTATTATAATTAGTAAAATATAATAAATAGAAATTATAGAAAATATAATCATTCAAATACTACTATTATAATTTTTAAAATACTAAAATATAATAATTACAAATAATAATAAAAATATGAGATTCTGAATATAAAAAATAATAATGATTAAAAAAACTAATAGTAGTAGAAAATATTATTAATAAAAAATAAATAAAATAATAATAGTAATATTAATGTTAATAATAATATATTTATCTATTTTATATAAAATCGATATTATTGGCCCCTATCTTGCTCATTTCGTATGGTGCTTTATTTTTAAGTTTGTCTGATCAAATTTAAAATATCAAACACCGGAACAATTATTTTCTGTTATCAAACAATGATTTTAATTTTAGATATGATAAACTGTAAATATTTTTTTGACGATAAGCTTTCTTATTTTACTAATACCACCTGTTTAATTTTTTTGGTAGCTTATTTAGTGTTTTGTTTGATTTAAGACCGAGACAGGACTTTACATTTTTGAATAAAATCTTGAAAATGGCGTCATTTGAGCTTGTGTCAGCTGATTGTTTCATTGGTTGATGGTTGATGATATTGATAAACTGAACATTTCTCAAATTATTCGCGTTTTTTCTCCGGATTTCCGACCTAATTTATAACATTCCTGGCTCATATCAGGAAGTTATGTGTGCAATTCTTTTATATATATATAGTCAAAAATCACAAACAAATTTTATTATCAAACAAGATTTTCAATTCATTATTTCCTTAAATTTATTGATTTAATTCAATTATGAATTTTAAATATTTAATTATTAATTTAAATAAAAAAAAGTATTTTATATTTAAGCTTACTGAATATTAAAAATGAACTTTTTCTAGTTTTTTCTTAATATTAGATGTGATAAGTTATTTAATTTAATTTAACTTATTTTAATTTTTACTAAAGCTTTTTATTTATTTATTTTTTACTTTTATTATTAATTTTTAACATTTATATTAAAATTATTATTTTAAATTAAAAAATGTTAAAAATTTAATTATTGGTTTAGTTAAAATGGTTTATTTCACTATTATAATAATTAATAATAATATTATTATGTTTCAAATTTATTTTGTATTTTAAAATTCACAATTCTTATTGTTAATAATAAAATTAAAAGTATTTATTTCATTTTTTAATTTGGATTTAATTTTATTAATATTTTATATATTTAAAATTATTTTATCGATTTTATGTAATTTAAAAATATTTATTGAGTTTTTTTTATTTTCTTAAATTTAATGATTTAAACCATGTTTTAATATTCATTAAATAATTCTAATTTTAATTTATCATTATTAAAATTTTGACATATATATTATTTACTTCTTCGAAATTTATCTTACATGAAAATTAGAGATAAATTGGTCTTATTGAATTTTAATTATTAGAACTTCAAAAATTATTATGAAGATTTGAACTATTATAATTTAAATTATTTAACATTTAAATTAAGAGATTTATTGATTTTAAATTTTAAGTATTCATTTATGATGGTTAGGGGAAGAACTTTTATAAAATGCAGTAATTTTAATTTTTAAATTTTTAAGAAGTATAATAATTAAATTATTTTCAATTTTATTTTATTTTGAAAATTTTACATTATAATTTAAATTATAACTTTAAAATAAGTTTCCATGGTATGATAATTAGTCCTTAAATTACTCAAATGATATCTGTATGTTAAAAAATATTTTTAACTATTATTATCTTTAACATTATATTATGTTATATTATTATTATTATTAACAAATTATTGATTTAATGATATTTATATAATAAAATTATTGATTTTTCTATTATCATGTTATAAAATTGGTTAATTTTTTATGATATTGATAAGTTAATTATAAGTAACAATCATAAGATTAAGAATAGCAGACTAATTTACTTCATGAGATCACTATTCTCGTTCAAGTAGTATTGAGTTTTAATGATTCTGATATTAACTAATTTTGACAAATAACAGATTCATCTGGAAAACTATATTTTTATTGTTCTTTATTTAATCAATGTTTTTCGATCTTTGTCTTATAAACGATAAAAATAATCTAGATAAATATTTCATAACATGTTTATAGGTTATTTTAATTCAAAAGCATTTGATGTTTGTGCAATCGATCTAGTTTATAATAAATGAACATATCGATCATGATCTTGTAATGTATCTCTAGACAACGATCATCTTATCAATTGGTTTCTTTTTGATTATTGTTTTATAATAAAAGATGGAAAAAAAATTCATTTATGCCCACTAAGAAAAGAAATAATGCAAATTTAAATATACTACTAAAGATTTCTTAATAATTCATCAATTTTAATATTTTACAATTTTAATTTTTATATTTTAAATTATTACAAAATAATTGATTAATAATAATTAATAATTAAATAATAAAACTAAAATTTTGCATAAAATAATACATACGCACATATAATGATAACACAATAATTAAAGAAAATTGGTGAAAAATAAATTTATTATTTACTATCAATAATAATAAATAAATTTTAAAATGAAACTAGAATCAATTAATAACATTATTTATTTATTATTATTAAATTTTACTAAAATTTTTTTATTTATTAAAATTATTTTTTATTTATTGATTATTAATAAAAATATAAAATTCTAAACAATAATAAAAAGTAAAGTGATTAAAACACAATAACTCAATTTTAAATTAACTTAAATTTTTTGATTAATAATAAATAAAATGAAAGCAAGAAAATTGGTTATAACTCGTGATAAATAAATTAATATATTTATTTATTTATTTTTACTGCCAAACCAATATATAT
>JBBMKC010221095.1:0-12221 GCA_037834085.1 Bipalium vagum
ATTATTATTATTATTATTATTATTATTATTATTATTATTATTATTATTATTATTATTATTATTTTATTTATTTTTTTTATTTATTTATTATTATTATTATTTATTATCACACGCATATATATATTCATATCTTAACAAAAATAATTAATTGTATAATTTGAATTCTTGTCTATATTTTATGCAATTCATCTCATATTTTGACTTATTATTAAAAGATCTTATCAAACGCATGGAATTGTTTTTGTTTTAATTTCTTAAAGTTTTAAAATACCGAAGGATATCAATTTGTCAATAACATTTTATCTAAGAAGAAAATCTGAAACATTAATTCAAAATATATTTCAGTATAAAAAATATAATATTAATAAAGATAAAAGATAATAAATAAAAAAATTTTAATTACAACAATAATAATATTATTAGTATATATAAATTCTTAATTAATTATATTAATTTGAAAAAATAGTGTCCTAAAATATAATTATAGGGTGCTCAATTTAATTCGGGGATAATGTTTAAAGTCAAAA
The DNA here is from genome assembly GCA_037834085.1 of Bipalium vagum. Taxonomy (NCBI): domain Eukaryota; kingdom Metazoa; phylum Platyhelminthes; order Tricladida; family Geoplanidae; genus Bipalium; species Bipalium vagum. Next base: position 528 of record JBBMKC010221095.1, read on the forward strand.
ATCATTAATATTTTTCCAATAATTAATTTAATCAATTTTTATACATAAAAATCTTTTATTTAACATCATTCAATCCAGCTCTTGCTCCAGTCTAAAAATTCAATTGAATCTTGAAGCAAACATTGATGATAAATCCGAAATAACATTTTAAAGAGCTTTAGCGTTCTTCAGGCATTATTGTCGAAGTTCATGGGAAAATCACGTTTGTTGCTGTGACCATATGTTTTACGATTGGAATATATACTGGATTGTATACATCAAATAATGGCTATTTTGAAGGTATCAAAGAAAATTTTACAAATAACTAATGAAAAAATGTATACCAAAATTAATTCACAACATGGAGAAAACAGAAATCAATGAATGATCAATCTTTCCTTAAATATGTCATTAAATATATATTCCTTCTTTTTGTATAACTTTTTAGTCTAATCCTTAACTCGGGTCTTGTTCTATACAATCCATTCAATTATTTCTTTTGACTTTCTTCCGGTCTGAATTGATTACACTATTGTTCTTCGGTCATATTTTAAACCCATAACTAAAACTAAGAAAATCAAAATTGATTAATCTATATTATTGATAAATGAGCTTAATTAAACAAAAGCAATTAAAGCTATTACTCAAAAAATCTTTTTTTAATATAACTTTGAAAATGTTTCACATTTATCTCGACGATATATGCTTATAATAAATTAATACATCTATGACCGTATTATCCAAAGAAAACTGTAGACATATCAAAGAAAGTCAATAACTGAAAATTATTCTTATTGAAGTGAAAAATCCCTGAACAATTTTTTTCTCCAATTCAGCATTTTCGATTCTGGCCAAAATAATTAAGGGCAAATATGATGGAATTTGATATAAACAATTTCCAGATATATTTCGAACAATGAATAAATTGAATTAAATTGAGAAAAATATATCTAATATTTAGTTTAAGAATTGAATTTTTTGATTAGTTTTTAATGAATAATCCAGAATTTTCAGTTCCAATTCGTTTATAATAAAAATAATTAAAAATCTTTTACATTTTTTAAATTGAATTTATTCGTTCCCATGGTTTCGTTAATTTGTTTATCTTTTATTTATATTTTGATGATAAAATGATAAAAACGCTAATGATAATTATGCACCATTGAAATTATTTCAGTGTCATTTCTGTAACACTGTAATGCCAAAATTCAATTATTTTTTAATTGAATGTAAAATCGATGTGGATTGATAAGTGACAAACTAGTGACGTCACAGAAATTAAATAGACTTTATCATTGAGGAATACAATCAACCAATTTAATTTTATCATATTTTTATAATAATTCATGCATTATGGTTTTTCTTTAAATCGTTTGAAATGAGCACCTTTCTAATTCTGCGAAAAATGATTCTCGTGTACTGATTAAACACTAACTTTTAAAAGGAAAAATATCAAAAAACATTAGAAAGGCTAAAAAATGTTATTATGAATATGCTCCATCAGATTTAATGGTGAAATATATGTTTATTGATTTTAAACGTGGTCGATCAAACACGACTAAAGATCAGGTTGTCTGAAAAAAATGACTACATCAGAAATGATCGATGTTTTAGAAGATCGAACAAAGTTTGTGTGATAATTAAGATCTTAAGAAGCAACCTCATTTGAAGAAGAAAAATGTGCTTTTCCATTATGACATTGAACCTGAACACCGATACGGGAAAACTGAACAAAGATTGTATTAATTGACGTACGATTTGCTTCAACATCCAGCGTATTCTCCAGATTTAGCGCCGTATGATTTTTTTTATCCAGATTTCAAAAAATTGCTTGGAGTCAAACAACTGAGTATTTTAAAGTTTAGGGTAAAAGATAATGTTCTAATGATATCATAAAGCTTGAGCACCATTGGAGAAAGTGCACACACCTAAAAGGAGATTAAAATTATTATTTTTTTCTTACCTATCAATCTACCCTCATATATTTTTATAATTATATTTAATTAAAGATGCTCTTACAACTTTTCATCGCACTTTTTTAATTGAAATAAATCTGTTTTGAAAACTTCGTGTTCTTGTACAATTTTTTAATAATTACTCCTTTCCTAGAACTTACTTTAAATTATTAAAAAATTATTTAGAAAATAATTTTAAAAATTCTATTTTTAATTATAATTTTTCCTCTAAGTCTCAGAACATAAAAATTAATTTTTTAAGTAACATTCCTCATCCCTGGATTTTTGCAAAAATTTTAAAATAGATATTGATGAAAATTAAAGTAAATATGGACTTAAAAAGTATCTCTGGTTGTTAACGAACGGGTTGGTTACAGTCAGTGAGCTTAAGCAAACCTGGAAATAATTTCTTAAATTTTACGATAATTTTATGTTTGTATCCCTAAAAGATATTTTGAGAAGGGGTGTAAATTTATTAATATAGTTTTTATTTTTATTATTATTGAATTTATTATTTTCTGTGAAATTTCATTATAAGTAGTAATATTTCAAAGCCTTTTTCTATTTTTAGTAACATTTAAAATTATACAGGGTGTTCATTATGTATGTTAACATACTTTATTTTTAAATTACAAGTTAAAAAATAAAGGTATTACTAAATTGTTTATATGGATTAAAAGTTTAATAATCGATTTAGTTAATTTTGAAATAAAATGGTCACTGGAAAAGTAATTATACGGTTTTATATAGAGTAAATATTGAATGAAAAGAGACAAATAATAACGAAAACAATTTATTAGCAAAATCAATTTAGTCATTTATGTAATTCCCCTCATTTTTAATGACCTGTCTCCAACAATCTGGCAACATTTGAATTTCTTTTTTGTAGACGTCGATTGGTTTGTTGCCGAAAAAGACATTTTTGTGAATTTTATACCTTCTAATTATGTGAATTCCTTGCCTACCAAACTGTTTTGCAATGATCGGAAAAGGTATAAGTCTGATGGCGCGAGATCGAGAGAATAAGAAGGATGAATGAGGAGATGCAAATTTAGATCTTTCAGTTTTTTTCTAGTATTCTTTGAGGTATACGATTTTGCATTGTCATGATGAATGATAATCCTTTTCCGATCGGCTAGACTTGGATGCTTCTCTTCAATTCCTTTACTTAGCTCACATAACTAATTGCAATATAAATCAGAATTAATATTTTTGTTTGATGCAAGAAAAAAATAGAAAATAATTCCTTTGCAATCCCACCAAATCGACAACAACTTTCTGGGATGCAAGCCTACCTTCAATATGTGCTTCGGTCTTTAGTTTCAAACTTCGTTTTAGTTGAACATTTTTATACTGTATCCATTTCCCATCTCCTGTAACTAAGCGATCCAAAAATGGATCAGTTACAAGATTAACCAAATAATTCAAACCGCTAGATATTGGTTTTCAATGTTAAATTCAGAGCCACATGAGAGTATTTGATATACTTTATATAAAGTGATATTCGTTCACAGACACTGAGTTCCTTAATCGATGTCCCTTATCGTTCAAACAAAAAGGTAAGTGTGCATTTTGATAAATACTAATAAAAGTAATTTTGTTAAAAATGACACTAACGCCTAAAAATAAATGGCCACTAGAGTTAATACAAAAAGAAAGTGAAAAGTAAAAAGGTCTTATTTTCGTCATTAAAATTTGACAAAATTGTCCCACAAAAATTGAGAGACCATTTAGTCCACTCTTTCATTATTGATCTCAATGTGAGCCTTATTGATGTACTATTGAGTAATACATCATTGATTATTTTAACTTTTTATTTGCAAAACCCGTTGCATTGGAGACTTTATGATATTTATTTTAAAGATGTGAATGATTAAATGGGGATCAAGAGATCCATTTGTAAACCTAATCAATTGAAAATAGTTAGGAAAACGTTAAAGAAAAGTTGAATGACCTTGAACTTTATTATACTGATATAAGTAGTACCACGGTGGTTTAATATAAAGCTAAACAATGATTCCTAGATAATAAATAAAACTCTTTGTAGTCTCTTAATAAAAAAAATTCTATATTACAAAAAACGGAGAAAATAAATCCGAAAATCCAATTAAAAATTATAAATAAATATTCAGTAAAACAAAATATAAAATAAATTGAGGGAAAATATTTTGAATAAAAAAGTAACCTAAAAAAAGAAAGAATTAATTAATTATTAAATAAAATATAGAAATAAATAATTGGTCATAATAATTAGGATTGATTTTGAGAAAACATGAACTAATTAACAATATCCCCTCAGAAATCCCAGAGAGAAATAAGAGAAATCGTAGCAACGAACGATTTTTCAGATAAAGTCGAAGACTGTTCCTTGCTATACGATCTCGGTAATTACAACCAAATGATTCTAACTAAAGCAGCAGTGGAAAATCCATAAGCCCAGCAGGCATAGTGCAAGTCCTGTTGCAGCTTCCTTCAGTAACCCTTCATTTAATACATCGATTTAAGAAGTACTTGTTATCCTCGGCTTGGATATAATCCACCTCCAAATTATGTGAAATGGGTTTCGAGACCAATTACCAAACTTAATTTATATCTAAGTAGCTTCTGATGTCTAACGACTTATTTAATTTTACATGTCGTCGATCAGGGAAAATAATCTCGGGTTGCCAGTATGCGGCAGTCTTCGGAAAATATCATACTAATTGAATGAGGGTTATCCCGTGTTAATTCAAATTACCAATTATTTTCTATTATTATTTTTAATATTATTTCTGTAAATAGAATATATTTCGTAACATGGTATTAAGAAAGCATGACCAATTTTTTAGGTAATTCATAGATAAAATGTGTTGAGTTTTTGGTAATGGATCAATTATATTTGACACAAGGTTAAATATCAACTCTTATATACTTACATTTGGGGTGCTTCTTTTAATCGGCCAATCGACTCTACGTCTTTTGACAGGCATACGATTAATTTGGATAGCATTCTGACAATAATTTTTCAAATATACTACGGTTTTGATAATATCTCTTATATAAATCTGATTATGCAGTGATGAAACAGGTTGTTAAGGTTTCTTAATAAAAGAATTTACTCTGATTTTAAAATATATAAGAGTACCCCAATTAAGACATTTGACGTACAATTATGAACAATTTTTTAGTAAGTATTACGTTTTGTGAAGGTCAAATATTTAATCTGAATTCTAAGTGTAAATGTGAAATAGTACTGATCACTTAATTCTAAATATTCATGAATATTCATCACTGAATAAACAAATCATAAAATCAATATTTGCAATCGTTATCAATGAAATTTGTGCAATGCAATTTACAAATAAAATAGGTGTACCAGAATTGTGATCAAAATAACAAATTCAGTTGAATCTTTCATTTTTACTCGTGAAATGTACAGAATCCCTGGAGAGAAAAACTTGAATCTGATGATTAATTTACCAGACTGTAAAAGTTAGAAGATAACAACAAGTAAAAGAGGTTTCTACTAAAAGAAACTTAAGAAACGAGAAATTATATTCCAGTCATAACAATAATTATTTTTTTATATATTTATCATGGGTTATGTTATATTAACTTAAGATAAATATTGAATCCAAATGTTTTTGAAAGTTCAAGAGTAGTTAGGCACCGAGTCAACTGTACAGCTGCCTTTAGAGCTTTATTATCCATAATATTTGAACGCCGTTGATATTCTTCATCTTCCAGACTTTCATTAACATCTTGAAAACTACTGAATCACCGCTGGCATTGATTTTATACATGTACGTCATCTCCGAACACTTTGCATAGATCACGATTTGATTCAGAAGCTGTTTTATTCTCTTGAAGTCATATACCATACAAATCTACACACAATATTTATGATCACTCATTTCTAAAAATATTATTACATCGAAAAACAATCAATTATAAGTAAATAATATATATTAATTTAATCGTTAAAGATAGCACTATCAAAATGATGCATGCATTTTAATAAAATAATTATCATAAAAGATAAATAAAGAAACAAAGGCTAGCGAAATTCATATTTAGACAACCTAATATTTATTTTACAATTCATTAGTTATAATAAACGAATAGATGTTAGTGAGTTTACTAATTTTCATACTATTTTTAAAGTTATAATGACAAGTCTCTTATTACTTTATTTAATATATATATTGTTCTTTAAGGAACTTTTATTCATGACTTTCCCAAAATTTTTAAAATTAAAATTATTATCATTATTATTAAGTTATTATTATACTTGACACTCACAGCAATGCCTATTCTGTTAGCAGCCCGTTTCACTATTTGGTGAATATTTTTATAAATTATCAGTATATTTTAATAATAATTTTATTTTTTTTTGTTTTTTCTTCGAAATATTTTATTAATATTCCTTTTATTTTTAATATATTTTTAATTTAAGTTGTTCAAAATTTCTATATTATATATCATTCATTCTGATAGTTATTTTAGATTTTATCGTTTTTGTTGTTATATATCGCTTTCAGATTTTTATGTTCTACAGCTTTTTCTATTATGTTCTTGAAGGCCACAAACCATGTTGAAAATAGAATTTTATTGCCTTATTTTACTCCTGATTTTGAATTTCTTTTGAATTTGAATTGCTGTTCTTCACATCTCTATCAGTTAATAATTTGGTGATCATTTCATTGATTTCATCTTTGTATCTGAATATCCATTTATTGTTAATTTGTCTTTAATAATATCCAGTTCTTTATCTATATCTTTATAGTCCAATGTTAATGACAATACTCTATGAATTAATGCTTTTATTAAGCTATACATTTATTATATTTGTAAGGATTAAATGTTAATTAATATTAAATAATAAATAATAAATCATAAATATTTTTAAAAAATTTTAAAGTAATATATTAACATTTAATACTTAATGTAAAATAAGTTTTTAATAATTTCAATAAATTTAAATCGTTTTTAAAAAATTAATTAATTTAATTAATTTTAATAAAAGTTTTAAATAATTAATTTGTTTAAACAACGGATTAGAAGAGGACACTTATTACATATTTTCTTCAAATAAAAATGTTACAAAATCTTGAGATTTTGAATTCTGAAACTGTCGATAACGTGGCAGTAAATAACAATATTATTATTTTTAAAAAAAATTGTTTAATTCTTTTTATCACATTTTTTCTTTATTACTTTATAAAAAGTAACAAAATTTAAAATTTTTGTTGTGCTGTAGAAGGTTGACTTAAATTGTTCCTCATCATAATTAACCACACTTATCCAATTTTTCCAGTTTTTCATTCTTTTTTTGAACCGTGGTCACAGCTGTATTATCTCCTTTACTTTTTAAATTTCATTCTCCTGTAAATCTCCACGAAAGTTGAATTCATTTATTAAAAATTATTTTGCAAGTAATGTTATATTAGAAGCTACGACTTTTTCTTTACTTCCATGAACCTAATGAACAACACGAAACACTTCCTTTGAACCAACCCAGATGTAATTTTAAATTATTAGAAATGTGGTATAATATGGGCGTCACGAGTGGGCAACAGATTCCATTCGAACGGAAATAATTGAGAAAGTAAAATTAAAATGTTTTTATTTTCATTCTTCTAGGAGATATTTGTTCAATGGCTTAATCCTGTTTCAATCTACTTTTACTCGAGAATAACAAAATGATTAATGATTATAATGTAGATTATTTCATTTATTTTGCAAGGAAGCATGAAAGTTTGACAAATCTTTTACAAAGCTTCCAGTTCATTATATTAGGCTTTTTAGTTAAAAATGCGTGTTCTAATGAATAACATTATTATTGTACTAACCTTCAAAAACCCGCGAATTTTATATTATGCATGTTTGTCTCATTTATAATATTTTTGTTAACGTTATCTTTCATTTCATTCATTTTTAGTTGAAAAATGAGCTTAGAAATGAATGGCTAAAACTAAAAAAATTTCCCATTTGTATGGGGTTTAATAACAAAAAAAAAACTGTTCCAGAATCATACCAAACAATGTTCGACGTAGTTGGTGATATTGTTATTAGTAGTAGTCAATGCAGGAGATGGTTTCAACGATTTAAAAATTGAAATGCAGGTTCAAAATGTAATTACTATGAATGACGTCACTAATCGGTAGATGAAGAAGGATTAAAAGACGTCGTTGAGAAAAATCATCAGCATATTACTCAATAACTTACTGAAAAACTCAAATGCGGCCAGGTAGTCACAGAAAATCATTTACATTCAATTTGCAAGAAATGGCCGAAATATCTCGGGTTTGTCACCAAAGATTTTTCACTTTTTCGAGAACATTGACAATTTTCCCGAAGATAGAATTTAACAACAAAACACATTTCCAAAGAAAATTTGTTGCTCTTAGTAATCCAGATTTTAATTACAGCCTTTAAAACGACTTTATCAAAATGGGGATGATGCATTCAAACAATTTATGAAATATTTTCATTAATATAAATTTGAACTTGTAATAAAATTTGAACATTATTTTTCAGGAAAAATCGTTTTTTTGCAAATCGTAGGTTTAAAATAAAAATATTTTCCCTTTTAATTTCAAAAAATAAAGACATTTTTTAATTAAAACTTAGAACGAGTTGTAAATCTTTAAACATGAAATCAAACTGTTAATTCTAATTTATTTTTCATTTATTTTTATTTAATTTGAAAATTCTTTTGAAATTTTTAAAGTCATCTTTAATTAATTTTATTTTGGTTTATTCAGAAAAAATTTAATTAATATTTTCCTACACATTATTTTTTTAATATTTATTTTTAATTATTTTTATTATCACCAATAGTAAATATATATTTATTCATTTTTTTCGACTTTTTTTAATAAAAAATTATTTTTAAAAATTTTTTAAATATTATTTTAAATTGTTTTTTAAAAAATTATTTTTATTTTTCTTAAATATTATTTAAATTTTTTCTAAAAGTTACTATCGCCATAGTTTTTGCTGCGATATTAACAAAATCAGTCCTAGTTTGAACAATATTTTTTGAATGCTTTTTAAAACAATAATACATAAACAAATTTTCGTTCCTAATAAATTAACATATTATATATATTTAAAAATATATTAAAAAATTATTTTAAAATAAATATACAAAATTATATGTAATAAAAGAAACAGACATAAAGAAAAAAGTCGATGTTGACTTAAAAAAATATTGTCCTAATTATTACACAGGAAATCCTTGTAAATTAGGTGGTCAAGGAATTATATGCCAGACTGATGAAAGTTTATTTAGACATGAACCTAAATATCATTGAGGCCGTGCAACTGTACACGAAATCTGAGTATTTTGATACCAGTCATGAAACATTAAAAATATATCTAGAGGTAGTTGAAAATAGAAAAACAGACACTCTACTACCACTAGTTAAAATTGTATGCCGCAGGAGTACAATTATTATAGATAATCAATGGAAAGTTTAAAATGATATTGGAAAATTGGATTTCATCATTTTAAAGTCAACCATTCATTATATTTTGTAGACCCAAACACACATGCAAACACACAAGCAATAGAATCTTATCGGTTTGTATATGAAAGAATGGACGTAGAAGGATAAGGTTTTCAATGATGATTGGAACAATCTGTTGAATCTAATAAAAGTTTAATTGTTTTTTATATATGGGGGGAAGGGAAAAGATAATTATTGGGGGAAAAAAGGTAAAGGATCATAAAATTATATTAAATAAATATTAAAATTAAATTTACAATTAATTACAAATTTAAGTTATGCACAATATAAAAATTTAAAATTAGAAATCAGTTAAATACTCAATAGTAAATATATATTTATTGATTTGTTTATTGATTTTTATTCTAAAAATTATTTTGAAAAAATTTTTCAAAAGATTATTTCAAATTCTTTTGTTTATTATTTTAAATTTTTTTGTTTTATTATTTTAAATTTTTTTTCAAAAAATATTTAAAATTTTTCAAAAATTTTATCAAATTTTTTAAAAAGGTTATTTAAATTTTTCAAAAATATTATTGAAAATTTAATTAAAAATATGATAATTTACTTTTTGTAAAAATCTTTTCTTAATTTCATTTTTTGTTTTAATTTTTAGATAATTTTTAAAAATAAAATAAATAAATTTTTCTGTGTGGTTCTTAAAAATGATAAAATATATTTAATGAAACTTAATTATTTCAGTAATTACAAGTACGAAGCACGTTTTTATTTTAAAAAGTAAAATATGTTGTCATTACACACTGAAAAATTTTACTAATAATTGTTTTAATTAACCAAGAAATTCAGAAACTGTTTGAGAGGAAATACAAGAACATTGGATTTTAATGATAGAAATATAAATAAATAAATAATGAGAATAAATTAAAATCTGTCACTTAAGAGTTCGAATGATTCTACTAGAAACGTTGTTTGTAACGTTCAACGTAAGAGAATCGCGATCGAGTCGGTTGACGGAGCTGTCCTTGTAGACCAGCCTCAACAGAAGGTTCTTTGAGGACATCCGAAAGGTGGGATTGGAAATAACATATACGATGGCATTAATGATCGAGTCGAGATAGATGAAGGTGTTTGCCATTAATCCAATGTGCATGTTGAGATTAGAATATTGCAAATAGGCGAAATAGTGGTGGAGGATTTTACTGAAGAACGCAGGGGTTTCCAACACGAAAAACGATACACATAGGACAATAATCAATTTGTTTCCACTGGGTTGGAACGATTTAATTTTACAATTGAAATTGATTTTCGATTTTCGAATTCTTTTCATTTTGTTTATAACGCGAATGACGAAAATGCTACATAGGCAAACGATGATGACAGGCCCTCCATTTTGGATGAGGAATAGTAACAGTCCTGTATGGATACATAGATACCACTTGTTCAAATTGAGAAGAGGAACGAAACCATTGATCGACAATGTCGGCAAACAAACTTCAATCTTGGTTTCCATCATTCTGGGCAGAGCAATGAGAATTGATACCACCAGTATACCACTGAAGATGATATTGATGTTATCACTCCGAATGTACTTGGCACTTCCTACCGGTCTACAAACGGCCTCATACCGGTGACAAGCAAGAATTACTACCGTCCAGTTACGGGCAATGAGGAATACAATCATCAACACTTTCGATGCTGTGATGGAGTAAATGAAAATTATTAGCTCCACCAAGCTGGGATGTTGTTCTTCGATTTTGTGGCGAATTGAAGCTTCAATTAAAACATTGGCGTTGAAAAGCATTTCGAACAGAGACAGGGACTGTAAAATCTTTGACATAACGCAGTTTTTCCAAATCAGTTGTTTGAATATGATATAGGCAAAACAATTGGAAATGATACTGAGAGGGGTCAGTATCAGGGTGATATATTTGTAAATCAGGTCAGCCGTGAAAGTGGTCTCGTTGGTGAACTGACAGTCTCTCACAAATTCTATCAGAAATAGGTAGGTGGCATTCATCCCTCTTGGATATCTGAATAATTCATAGGTATATTAAAGGGGTATGTAAGTCACGCATCGTGATCTCAATATATCATAACTGAAAATACTCATTAATAATCAGCAACAATTCATTGAATAATTTCAATGTCTACCCATAACTCTGGAACTTAACCTTATGGGAATATCAGACAAACGACCGTTGGACCCATTGTCTCAGTCTATTTCTTTAGCTGATGACATTGAAGAAAATTAATGTTTTATAATAAATAATTTCAGTCAATTAGCCGGGGGAACCAAATAAGATTAA